>VDFB02266008.1:0-219845 GCA_007258455.2 Sequoia sempervirens
TAAAGGGTATAAGGGTTAGGGTAGAGGGGAGATAGATAGAATTAGGGTATAAGGGTAGAGGGAAGAGAGATATAATCAGGGTATATAGGGTATAGGCAAAGAGAGAAAATAAATCTATTAAAAAACCAACTTTCACATAATGCGAGCACACTTTTAAGAAGTAGAGATATGACCGTTTTAGGAAGAAATAACGTGCGCGCATTATAATGCGAGTGTGTTTTGTGCTGCACTAAAATGGTAAAAAAAAAAAAATATACCCGTGATCTCAAGGCCCACATTCTGCATATTCTCCTAGTTTTGTGCATGCTCTGACAAAAAGTAGCTTTTTGATGATGTTGTGAAGTGTGCATGCATTTTTTTCACATTCCACCACCTTTTCATGATCTTTCTACCAACTTTGCATGAAATAGCAAAGTTTTCATGTTGAAAGACATATAATATCAATTCAAGTTTGAATTTCATTGAAAAATAATATACAATTGAAGTTTGGAGGGGAACAAGCTTTTGAAAAAGTCAAATTGTTGAGGAGTTTGAAGAAAGAAGAAGTTAAGGCTACATAATTGGGTTGAACTCAATTTGAAACTCTGGTTTTTTAGGTATGTGAAGTCTTTACACATTTTCTTTCATTCTATTAAGGCTTCCTTTCATTTTTTTTATTTTGCATATTCCATGTTGATCATTGTTTTTTTGTCATTATAACCTTAGGTTGTCAATGCGCATTTTAAATTACACAATTCTATACACTTGCCAATTACATTTTTAAACCACATCTCTTTGAGGCATTTTGTTATTTAACAATTGACTTACCTTGTGTATGCTTCAACATTTTGTATACACATATATATGGCATATGTTTTAAGGAAGTAAAATAAAACATCATTTCTCAATCGTTTATTATGGAAGTGTATACCACTCTCTGAAGCTTTCATTGAGGTTTTTTGTCAAACAATTATACCAAGCAGCTCATTGCCTTGTGTATGCTACCAAATTTTCCATACATCTCTTTAAAAAATTGGAATATACTCCTCCCACATTGATAGATCTTAGAAACTATTTTGGTTTTCATCTCTATTTCTAAATTTACCTCATCACTAAACCTACCTCATCACTTTTATTTGTGATATATTTTAAATGTTTCCTTGATTAGTCTACCTACAAGGGATTCTAACCCTTCTCTCCACTATTAGAAGACTCTTTATTGAAGGCTAAGTTAGCAACATGGGGAAAGGTACAACCTATCTTGCAATATTGCTTAAAATGGAAGCATGGACACACAAACACACAACTCCAATCTGCAACACACAAACACACAACTCCAATATGCAAACACAATTTTCAATTTACAATTTCATCAAGTCCTCTTCATTCAACAAATTCACACTATTCCTTGTAGCATATCAAATTCACTCAATCGGGTATAATTCCACTCACACAACCTTTCAACTTACAACACAACACACATCAGGGACCCATTAGAGAGCCTTTCAACATATCCAACAATCACCAATGTTTTTTTTGTACCAAACTGCACAAATCAGGTTTTCTACGCTTTTAAGGGCCCAAATTAGCCCACTTTTACAAAGGGACCACCTTCAAAAGTTGTCCAAATCCCCTGAACCTTGGGGCAGAACTTTATATCTGTCAAAGCTTTAAATTCCAACATTAGATTGTAGAGATTCAATAATTTACCACCCAAACCATAAAACCCTCTCCCTAGGCTTAGAAACCCTAGGTTTTATTGAAAGTAGCACTTGCCAAACACTCCAAAACTTGAAAATTGTTCAAAAAAGCCTAAAATACCCTACTCATGCTCAATCTAACATAAAATAATGCTTCCCAACTTAGAAACTCAATTTCACTCACCAAAACCTCATTTTTCTTAAGGAAAACTCGACATTTCCTCATAGGGTTTGACACCCAATCCACTTCTAGACCTCCCCTGCTCTAGTTCAAAATTCCTCCACCAAAAACCTATTGTTTCCAATCCATCCCACTGAGTTACAATCCTTACAGTAGGTGGGATGGAGTTAATACATGTTTGAGGTGACCATTGCTCTCCCTCTTTAATACACTTTTACAACCCTTCACTATTTGTTAATTTCACAACTTAACACTTTTTGCATATTTTTAAAATTCTACTACCTAGACCCCTAAATACTATTGAAAAAATGACCAATTACATCAGCACATGGTCTTATAGACCTTATTATGACAAAATTCCTCCAAAACTATAATCTAGACCTTATTCAACCTTAAATGGATTAACAACTTTAAATGGTGCACCTGCACCAACTCCTCCCACATTGATAGCACCGATTTAAACTATTTTGGTTTTCATCTCTATTTCTAAATTACCTCATCAGTAAATCTACCTCATCACCTATGGTGTCTATTTATGAAGCCTTGAATGACATATATTTCATTTATTTTAATGGATACATTTTTGAGGAACTAATATTTGTCTCATTACCATGCTACAGGTAAAATTATCCGACATGCCGAAGAAACGAACAAGGAAGAAACTAACAAACGAAGAGTATAAAGGAGAGAGAACGGGTGGCGACATATCGTGAAAAGAAGAAATTGGATATGATTGACGAAAACAAGCCAATTGAAGAGGAACCTCAACCGTCAAAAAGATAAAAGAAATTGGCAACACAAAGGGAACAAATGCAAAAGCGTCGTGCTAGAATAGATGTAGATACCGTAGTTGGAGACACGCCCTCTACCACAAGTGAATACAAAGGGACACCATTAAGCACAAGAGAATATGGAGGGACACCATCTACTGCAAGTGAATATGGTTGGACACCATCCATCGCATCTCAAGTTAAGAGTACATCATCACTTGGATTTGACGAAGAAGGTATGCCATCATCACCACGTGAACCTCAAGGTATGTCTTCTACTCCACCCTCGATCGAGGGTACACAATCTAGCCCACCTCAATTAAATATTGATGAAATTGCTAATGTTGAGATGTATATACCTAGGAGAACACCACCTAGAATTTTTTGTAGAAAGCCAAAGTATTTGATTAATATTGATGAGGATATTTTGCAGCACATGGAAGGTAAGATTTCAACATGCTCTTGTAGAAGATATGCTGATAAGATTTGGAAATTCTTCTTTGAAAGGCTAAATGAGACGACAAGATGTCAACTATTTGTTGAAATGATGCGGGGTTTAAAGTATAGAAACATCATGAAGACTCTTGGGTTGAGAACATCGAATGCATCAAGTGAAAACACTATTGTGAAGAATCTAATGGATGCTTATGAGAGTGTGGGTAGGACCTCACGCTCAAAGGATAGTAATGTCACATAATGTGTCATTACATTGCCTTTGGTAAGCTATCAAACAAAGAGAGCTCATCTCATTAAAAAGACAAGTGAACAAATGAGAATTAGTATAAAAACTTTATCAAAAGCCGTTGAAAGGTGACAAAGAATTGAGGGCACCGATTTAAATGAATTATGGGCATTCTTGGGGAGATTGCCACAAAAAGATTTTATTTTTTTTGAAGCATTGAGAACACTAATTAAAGAGTATTGGAAGAATAATACAAGGCCATCTCCAAATCAAAGGGATGTCATAAGAAGGAGAATCAGTAGTCAGAACCGTGAGCACTCAAACCCAATTTTTTCATAAATTTCAAAATGATTATCCTCAAATCAGTATTTCTCAAAGATTTTTTGAAATGCTTAAACCTTTTTATGTCAAGATAAATCACACACGCACTACATGTTGTTGTAGACTACATATTGAATTCTCTAACCATTATGATGTTTATCATTCTATATGTTTAGATTTGCATACTAACGATGTTTTACAGTATTGTGGCATAGAAACCCCACCAAAATCTTCAAGAGAGTTCTTATCAAAAAAATTATGTGAAACAGAGGATGGCCAAATATTCTACAGGACAACATGCTTGGATGGTTCATGTGAGCGTTGCGGTGGCTTGCAATGAATGCCAGTATGTCAACATATGGAAAGCATAGATGAGGTGGGACAAAAACTAGTAGAGTTTGGGAAGTATAAAATAGTGGCATATGTTACAAAAGATGGGTCTCAAGAAAAAAGGTGTGATTTGGTTATTCAGAAGATTCCAGTGTATCATTTTATGTCCATGTTTTGTGACAATATAGTGTATGAGTATGCAAGGTATACCCATAGAGCCTAATGGTTGGACACACAATTCAAGCTATGCAAGGACACCTTTCTAGTTGGCAGCATAGTATCAGTGGTTGAATTTGCAGAGAAATACAATCTACAGCCACAACGTGAGGTGTAGTCATAGTATTACAACTCCACACAGGTTTTGATATTTGTGCACATAGCATTCATTCATGCAGCTAATAGTATAGAGGACCAAAGGAAGGTATTGAGGGAGTATCACTTTTATATTAGTGATGATCGCACACATTCTCTAGATTTTGTGCAAGGCTGCTTCCAGATGTTCTACAGTGATTTGGCTCAAAGGGGCATAGCATACAGTCAACATATAATATGGTTAGATAACTATGCAGCACAGTTCAAGAATGTGTACATGTTCTACTGGTTTTCTAGGATGCATCTCACGACAGGTGTCCAACATATGTGGAACTTTTGTGAGGCCGAGCATGGAAAAGGGGAGCATGATGGTGTAGGAGCATGCGTGAAAAGAGCATTAGCACAAGAAGAGTTAAAGTATAAAGACAGTGCAAAGTTGACAGATGCAACATCAATCGTCGAGTGGTGTAATGCTTCGATGGGTCCAAGTAATGAAGGTATGTCTTCAGTTCGTAGATTTTTTTGGTTGATGGATGATACTAACATTGCACCATATGAGGATTGTTATACACTAACAGGATCAAGTGAGCTACACTATTTCCTTAGCTCAAATGTAGGTTCATCAAGTATTGATACATGTAAGATGGAATGCTTTTGTTCTTCATGTACAATGCAAGCCTGGAATGATTGTGAGTCAAGGGAGTGGGTTGAAAAATGGTAGACAAGTTATCTTAGCCCACTTCACATGTATCGCCCTCTGACGGCATTGGAACTAACACAGATGGAATCATCGGTCGACTTTGACCACGTATCAGATCTAGTTCAACCAGGTAATATATCTACTTTCTTAGTTTTTGAAATTCCATATTGTTATCTAACTTTGTACTGTATTCATAATGTTGACTAATTTCAAGTGATTTGTTGCACATATCAATGCAAGGCATGTTTATGCAGTTATTGTAGATGAAGACAACGAAGAGGGAATAGACTATTACTTATGTCATTGTGTTGAGCCAAAAAGAAATTAGAAGCCCCAGTTATAGATGGAGAAAACATTGAATACCCTACAGGCTCTGTTGTTGTTACTGGAACGTGGCTTAGAAGGTACCCACATAAGAGTTTTAAATAGAGGTTGTTTCAGGACTTTGACACGCATAGTAAGATTCTTCATTGCTCGAACCTTGTCGTGGCATCCAATGTTTGTTTGACAAAATATGGGGGTAGACCTTTGAACAAGACCTTGTGGAAGGTCCGTGAGTCTGACCATGAGGCAATACTTGACACATTAAGAGTAGAGCAGACCTGAATGGTTCATTGGATTAATTTGTAATTATATGCACAATGGTTCTTATTAATTTATACTTGTATGCATGTTAATTTGTTTGATTCCAATGCTATCATCTTATTTTACTTTGTGTATCTATAAGTAACCTGGTAAACATTGATTGGTGTCCCCTTGCAGAAAATATAGATTTATGAGCCATCCAAGAGAATCTCAGCCAGAAAAGAAATGCAGATTTATTTGCATATCTGTAAGTAACCTTATCATGAGAACCTATGATGTAGACATTATAAGAGCATCTCGAATTTCAAGATATTCTATTCATTAGAGGTGTTGTGTGCAATAGGTATCTTGGAACTAGCAGTGAAGATGTATGACCAAGAGTGACTAAGTTGAGAGACTGCCATGCCTATCTGTAAGTTCCTTCCATCTATTTTCATTTCATTTCCATTTTGGATGTTGTTTCTTTTTCTTCTTTTACTTTGTGTATCTGTAACTAAACTACTAAAAATTGATTGGTCTCTCCTTGTAGAAAATGCTAATATATGAGCCATCGAAGAGAATCTCAGCCAAAAAAGTAATGGAACATCCTTATTTTGATGATCTTGACAAATCTCAATTATGATTTGAAGCCATTATAAAAGAGCATGTGAAGCTTTGTGAGGGAATCTCAAGTTACTCATTTGAAGTTAACCTCATAATGAGAACCTATGATGTAGACATTATAAGAGAATCTTGAATGTATGAGTGACATTGTAAAATATATGTGAGAATAGAGTACCTAAGGCATTGTAATGAGATTTACTAAAATATTGAAATTTGGTGCAGGGGCACCAAGGTCATTGAGCAAATTTGATTCATGGAAGTCTTAAGTTAGTTTTGTGTTTTGAGTTTTGTCAATTGAATAAGGTCTTATTAGACCAATTAATTTATAATGTAGTAAGTCATGTTAGTTACAAAAACAACAGTTAGGAACAATTGGAAAGATGTAGAATCATTTGTAAAAGCTATTTAAAGCCTCTTGAAGGCTCAGACACAATGTAATTTTGTTGATAGAAGAAATTCAAAACTGAAAACAACGTTTTCTTAGTATTTTGTTGAGTTTTCTGAAGTTTCTTTCCCTTGTAAGGACCCGTACAAGTCCTTCTTGCTTTGAAACATTTTTCATTGTGTGATAGTGTGAAGTAGCTTTAGTTTGCAACATTTTGGAGGTTCTAAAACAAAATATTGAGTGAGTTCTCTTCAGTACTCTACTGCTCCCCTAATTTAACACGGTTTGCTTATTGAGGGTCTTCTAAAATGTGGATTTGACCCATTCCACTTAATGTTTCCACTGTTTCTTGTGGAATGGATCATGAAAAGTGTAATCTAACTGTACAGGGGATTTGGAAGGATGAGAGGTCATTTTGGTCAGTTTTGAGTGATACCCTAGGGTTGGGTAGAGAAAAATGCATGTGAAAATGGAGGTTTTATGAATGGTTTTAGTGAAATGTTGATGGATTTGGCTTGGTAATGGCATAGAATGTCTATGCAGACCTAAATATGTGTGTTGGAAACAATTTCAAAGTTTGGAAAGCCCAGTTTATGGTAGATCTATTAAAACCCTAGTTTTATGCATGAAAAGGAAGGGTTTGTTGGGACAACACCCTAGAAGCCTTGTGTTGGTGTAATGATTAGTGAATTTAATGTTTTGAGTCACAATTAGTGACTTTCCAATGGATTGTGTGATTACAAGAAGTTTAAAAGGTACTTTGTTTTAAAAAGTAGGGTAATTCTAGTAGCCTTTTAGCAGGTTAGTTTGTTGGTTCTCCACATGATGGCACAAATAAACTTATGCGGATATTTTGTGAATCTTGTAGTAGGACTGTGGTAAGTCTCTAGTGATGATTTTTTAGCCTTTGTACGTTCTTAGTAGTAGGATAACTTCATTTGTTGAATATTGAAGGCTAGAAGCCTTTTCAGTGTGTTTTGAGAAACTAGGTGTTTTAGTGATCAAAGATTGGGTTCATTGTTTGAGAATTGATTAGTTGATGTTGAAAAGAGTTCCTCCACCTTGAATTGCATCAATAAGCCCTCTAACATAACAAACCCCAAAACCCTCTTCTTTGACAAGTTAGGCAAGGGTTTATTGAAAACCCATACTCCAAAACTTCCCATAGCCAACGAAAGCCTTAAACACCTTCAAAAAGGTCTGCACAAGCTTAAAAGTTGAAGAGATGTCGCTGCCCCCAAAGATTTCTTCAAACCCTAGCACTAAACCAACATTTTCCACTAAAAAATGCACCATTTGACATCTAGGGCATCACCTAAAAACCCTCTATTCACCTCCCTTGCACACAAAACTTTGCAAACATGTTTTATAACCCTAACTAAGCCTTTCCATCGAGTTATAGAAGCATACAGTGGGTGAAAGGCTTAATATGACATTTTAGTGCACTCAAAACCCTTAAAACAGGGTATACAGACCAACCCTCAGTAACTGGCTTCTAAAATGCACAAAATCACTTGAAATCCAACCAAACCAAAAATAAAATAGAGTTAAGTCTATTTTCCACCAAATTCCATCAAAAAGAGAGCACAATCACCCTGTACGAAACCGTACAGTTCAAGGAAACATCAAATCCCAAAGTGGAAAAGGGTAGCAATCTTTGACGGGGTATTACTCGAAAACCATGGTTCTTATGAAATCTCCATCTGAACCTACGAGATCACGCTGGTCCCCTCTACAATCACCTATCTCAGTTTTTGTTATCTCAAAGTGGTTTTCCCAAGGTGTCCAGTTTTCACTTGATGGAAAAAGTGTCAAATGCAAGCAGTGCAAAGTTGCAAAGTGGTGCAACTTTCGTTCTGCAACTCATGTGACCAAACAGATTGTTCCAACGTGTCTGAATAGGTATTTTTACGCTAGGCATGGCTCTCTTTCACACCCAAACACATGGAATCGATTTGAGCTACGTTCACTCGAATCGATCCCTTAAGGGTCCAAAGTGCAAAATGGCTGCAAACTTTAGCATGTTGTTACTCGGATACTGTGATGCTTAGAAACTTATCATCTAATCCTATGAGATCATGTTGGGGCCCTCTACAATAACCTCTCTCAATTTTTTTTATCTCAGAGTGGTTTTCCCGTGGTGTCCAGTTTTCACTTGATGGAAAAAGTGTCAAATGCGAGTAGTGCAAAGTTGCAAAGTGGTGCAACTCTTGTTCTACAACTCGTGTGACCAAACGGATTGTTCCAACACGTTTGAATAGGTATGTTTATGCTAGGAATGGTCCTCTTTCACACCCAAACACGCAGAATCGCTCCGAGCTTCGTTCAACTAGATAGATCCCTTAAGGGTCCAAAGTGCAAAATGACTACAAACTTTAGTATGTTGTTACTTGGATACCATGGCGCTTAGAAACTTATCTTCTGATCTTATGAGATCACATTGAGCCCCTCTATAATAACCTCTCTCGGTTTTTGTTATCTCAAAGTGGTTTTCCCGTGGTGTCCAATTTTCACTTGATGGAAAAAGTGTCAAATGCAAGCAGTGCAAAGTTGCAAAGTGGTGCAACTTTCGTTCCGCAGCTTGTCTGACCAAACAGACTATTCCAATACATCCAAATAGGTATGTTTACACTAGGCATGGTCCTCTTTCACACCCAAACACGCGGAATCACTCTGAGCTACATTTAATCGGATTGATCCCTTAAGGGTCCAAAGTGCAAAATGGCTGCAAATTTTAGCATGTTGTTACTCGGATACCGTGATGCTTAGAAACTTCTTGTCTAATCCTATGGGATTTCGTAGGGCCCCTCTACAATAACCTCTCTCATTTTTTGCTATCTCAAAGGAATTTTCATGTGGTGGCGAATTTTCACTTGGGGAAAAAGTTGTTAAATGCAAGTAGTTGAAAGTTGCAAAGTGGTGCAACTTTCATTCTGCAACTCGTGTGACCAAATGGACTATTCCAACGCGTCTAAATAGGTATTTTTACGCTATGAATGGTCATCTTTCGCACCCAAATACACGGAATCACTCTAAGCTATGTTCAACCGGATCGATCCCTTAAGGGTCCAAAGTGCAAAATGGCTGCAAACTTCACCATTCTATTACTCAGATACCGTGATGCTTAGAAACTTCTCGTATAATCCTATTAGATTGCATTGGGCCCCTCTACAATAACCTCTCTCGATTTTTTCTATGTCGGAGGAATTTTTCCGTGGTGGCGAATTTTCACTTGGGGAAAAAGTTGTTAAATGTAAGTAGTTGAAAGTTGCAAAGTGGTGCAACTTTCGTTTTGCAACTCGTGTGACCAAACAGACTATTCCAACGCATCTGAATAGGTATGTTTATGCTAGGCATGGTCCTCTTTCACACCCAACCACACGGAAACACTTCGAGCTACATTCAACCGGATCGATCCCTTAAGGGTCCAAAATGAAAAATGGCTGCAAACTTCAACATATTGTTACTCGGATACCGTGACTCTTAGAATATTCTCTTTTGATCCTATGAGATCGTGTTGGGCCCCTCTGCAATAACCTCTCTTGGTTTTCACTATCTTGGAGGCATTTTCACGTGGTGGAAAATTTTCACTTGGGGAAAAAGTTGTCAAATGCAAGTAGTTGAAAGTTGCAAAGTGGTACAACTTTCGTTCTGTAACTCGTGTGACCAAACTGACTATTCCAATGTGTCTAAATAGGTATGTTTACGCTAGGCATGGTCATCTTTCACACCCAAACACATGGAATCACTCTGAGCTACGTTCAACCAAATTGATCCCTTAAGGGTCCAAAGTGCAAAATGGCTGCAAACTTTAGCATGTTGTTACTCGAATACTGTGATGCTTAGAAACTTCTCATCTAATCCTATGGGATCATGTTGGGCCCCTCTACAATAACCTCTCTCAATTTTTTCTATCTCAAAGTAATTTTCTAATGGTGGCAAATTTTCACTTGGGGGGAAAGTTGTCAAATGCAAGTAGTTGAAAGTTGCAAAGTGGTGCAACTTTTGTTCTACAACTCGTGTGACCAAACGGACTATTCCAATGCATTTTAATGGGTACATTTACGCTATACATGATCCTCTTTTACACCCAAACACACAGAATCACTCTGAGCTACGTTCAACCATATCGATCCCTTAAGGGTCCAAAGTGCAAAAGGGAATCAATCTTTGACAGGCTATTACTCAGAAATCGTGATGCTTACAAACTCTTTGTCTGAGCCTACGAGATCGCGTTGGGTCCCTCTACAATAACCTCTCTCGGTTTTTGTTATCTCAGAGTTTTTTTTCCTATGGTGTCTAGTTTTCACTTGATGGAAAAAGTGTCAAATGCAAGCAGTGTAAAGTTGCAAAGTGTTGCAACTTTCATTTTGCAATTCGTGTGACTAGAAAAATTGCTTGAACATGTCTCGACAGGTACGTTTACACTAGGCATGGTCCTCTTTCACACCCAAACACACGGAATTGGTTCGAGCTACGTTCAACCAGCTTGATCCCTTATGATGGCATGTAAAACAATCAAAAAGAGAAACATACACACGATAGTTGATTAGAATCCATTCTTGTAGAATGGTTTTAGCTTTGATTAGAATCCATTCTTTGGTAATTCTATTAAGTTTCAAGCAACTTAGAAGTAGATTTATGAAATAGGTCTGAACTTGCTCATACAAGGGTTTGAGTGTAATATGTTGAAATAGGCCATTCCACCTATTGTTCAGGTTGTGTCTAGGTGATATGGGCCTAATGTAAGTAGGATAGGGAGTAGGAATAAGAAAATAGCATTGGTAAAGGAATTGGAAGAGATTACTAACGTTTCCCTTGTTGAAAATTTAGAATTGGGGCCCCTTAAAAGCAAGGCTAGAAGAGGTGAAAAGAAGAAATTGCTTGAAAATAAGTTAGAATAGGTTGGAAATAGGGTGAGGTTGTGGAGTTTGGTGTGTTCAAATGGTCTGAAAGGATAGGGGAGGTCAAAATTATGTTATGGAATGATGCCCTAGTTGTGAAAACAATGGTTTTGAATGAAAAAGAGAGGTTTAAGGTAGTAAAAGTGTGTAAAGTCAGGGGGAAGCATAATTTGATGGTCAATTAAGTTTGTGCAAATAGAATGAAGAGTGTTGGAAGAGGTTTTGAGATTGTATGAGGTTCGGGTTCAAGTTCGGGGGTTCGGTTCGCCAGTTCAGCCAAAAAAATTTAGAGGGGGGTTTGGTTCGTTTTGGGTTCGTTGGTACAAAAAACATGTAAAAACAATATATATATATATGCATCCTAGAAGCATGAATTGGGATTATAATATCACATAACATCATATAAACAACAAAACCACCATAAAATTGAATGTTATTTAAAACATGCATGATAAATATTCATCGTTGAAACTTGAATTGTGGTAGCCTGGTATACAGAGTCTATTGATGCTAGGGTTCAATTTGTATGATTTTGAAAAAAGAAGCCAACTCAGTAGAGTTATCAAAGTTCTTCAGAAATCATAAGAATTTGTTTAGTACACTAGCCATTTTGATGTCTTCTTGCAGTCTCAAACATTATTTTGTATCATTGTTACATTGGTCTTGAGAGTGGTAGCTTAATATAGCTCCACAATTAAAAATTTGGTTTACCTGTGTAGTGTAACAGTGGTATAGGCAGATTTTTCTGTCAAAGAACCAAAGGGTGACTACATAATTGAAGTGTATAAACACATATCTTTTTTTAATATCAAGCATACTTTTTAAAACTTCCATGCATTTCTAATCTAAAAGGAAAAGTTTTTTGCCTAATATGTATGCAGCCATGCTTTTGACATTGTCAAAAAGAGAAAAACTTCCTGAATGATGCAAAGGCATGGCCAAGCAGTTCTAACTCTTCACATGAGAGAAGAGAGATGTTGGAGAGTACATCAACTCAGTGAGAACAAAAGTGTAATGTGTTTTAGTTTGTAGTATTCCTCTTTTTCTCTAGAGATGTGTGATAAATTCTCAGTTCAATGACGCAAAACAATTTTTGAAAAAAAAAATTGTGCCACAATCTGCTTTCAATCTAGCAAGCAAAAATGAAAGCTCAGCCTCTTGGAATGAAAATGCTTGTTTGCAAAACAAATGAATAAGAATGAGGTAGTTAAGGTGTTTGAAGTGATTTAGAGGTCACTTTTAAGGTTCCCTTGTGTGTGGGTCAAAGTCAAACTCCATAAAACATTAAAAAATGTCCAAAAAAACACATTTTGGATGCCTAGGCACACGGGTTTTGTCTTGGTTCACCTGGGTTCTATCTGGGTTTTTCCCGGGTTCTCTTGGGTTCTGCCTGGGTGAACCAAACTCAGAAATGAAGGACCCTAGTCGAACCCACAGGTGAACTGAACCAGGACCCACACCAAGAGCGAACCAGGAGCAGAACCAAGGCTAAAATAGAAGAACCCGATAACATAGATAATGTGTCAAGAAGTTGAATACTTCATCTAGTCTGAATATTATATTTTGCAAGTGTTGTGAAGATTATGTATCATTTGCTTAATTGAGTTGTTCCAATCAAAGGATTAAATATAATGCAATCTTTTTATGAATCATTTCATGGAATACCAATTGAAAACATGTTTTTTTCTTTTAGATAAAGTTGTTTAGCATCAATTAATTAATTTATTCAAGACAAACCATGAAGGAAAACAATGATCAATGTTAGGGCTAACCAATTAATAAGTATACACATAAATAATTCAAGCATGTACATGTGTGAATAAGGGAAGCAAAAGTAGTCACAAACACGTAAGCCTTGAAGTATACACATGAATACATGGTATACACAACTTAATACAAAGTATATGTACAAATACAAGGTATATGCATGAAAATGCATAATTCGCAAAGTATACATTGGAACACACGTAAGTCACAAAGTATACACATAAGATGTAATGTATACACTTGAATACACGTAACTCATATATCTATTGAACCATGAATTTATAATGCAAATATGGACACCATCGATAAAAAATATTTGTATTAACCAAATAGCCATGTACGCATACATCAATATATGTCGATATAAGTATAAAATATAGGTACAAAATAGCCATATAGGCTTACGAGAATGCCATATAGGCATACAATGTCAAATATATCTAATACAAAATATGTACAAAACTGCCATGTAGGCATACAACAAAGGGATATGGAATCAAAATTCATTTCTATCCATGCTTTGGAAATAAATTTTTCCCTTTGCTTGTCGATCTAATGGTGATAAGTTTGTCACTCATTTGTGTTGTACTTGAGGAATGCTCCTATTGCTCCTCCTACTATTAAGTTCCTGGTGAAGTTTTAACTGTTACAATAAGAATTAAAGACATTAATATATAGAAATTACATTATAAAAATGATATATTTAACAAAATAATCACTTACCTCCATCTCACGATCACTCTCCATGAGGGAAATATTCGCATGCCCATGTTGAGGCATGCTCAAGCCCTATATAAACCATCCAAATAGAAATTAAACTACGAATTAATAATGGTTTGATTTTTCACTAGAACTAACATCTATAAAAATGAATGTAAATGTAAATTTAGTAATTTTCCTCATACCTCCCTTGTCAGATCCATCGAGGATTGTATAGCGGATGAAACACCGATATCCATTTCCCTCATAACATTTGGATGTGTTTCCGCCACCAACATCTAAAAATAAAACAACAAATTATTCAATCACAAAAACTACAATAGCGATCCACATCATGACTTATAATGTATGAGGTTGTATAGGTATTTTCATGATGTAATAAGGCTTAAATAGCCATTTTTGAGTTTGTAATGGTCTTTGGTAGTCATTTTAGGCATAAATTATAAATTTGCAAAATCTTAACAAAAGTTGTCAATCAATGTTGTAAAAATGCAAAAAGGTAACAAGCAAATGCAATTGGAAGTTGCTCCTAGACTTATTACTTATGTTATGTGAAGTAATTGCATTACTGCTTATGTTGACTTTCTAAACAACTATATTGTAGTTGAAATTTTTTCATCTATCAACATGTAGTTATTAGTTATGGAATGTGAAGTAATGCTTTGAGTTTGAATGATGTGCAATGCAACGTAATCAACGATATGAATATAAACTACACAAATCTATTAAGTAAAATTCATTAGTTAAACTCTTTATTCTATTACCTACGTGTAGGTTTGAGTAAATCCACTGGCACTGGGAGGTGTTCCCTAGAAACCTCCAATATTATCCTGTTCAACATCCAAAATCACATATTAAAATACCATTCATTAAACAATGCTATTAAGATGTAATAAATTTATAATTTCTTATTAGTTACATACCCCACCGATAGGTGTACTAAAGAAATAAGTAGGTGGAGGTCCGGTGTATTCAGTCTCAACACTGTGACCTTGCAATTTTATTAAAATCATAAAACTAAATTAGTTAATCTTGCATTTCAAAATCAAAATTTAATAGATTAAATTCAATGAACATGCTAACTTTTACCTGACTATCAATGCCATAAGCCTCATGCAAAATTTCAGCTGCCCTCTCCATCTCCATAGTTGTAGATGGATCCTGCATAGCAACCTCCTGAGTGTTGGTGGGGTCATATGAACAAGTCACCTTGCAAGATTGACACACATGGGTTCGAAGGCCACCACTCGAAGACTCCTTTGGATGGCGTTGTAGAATAGGACTAGTATGATGGATGACTCTCTAGGTCAAAGTGTCGATCACCTACAATGTCTCTATTTCGGCACTATCCTTTGCAACGGAAGGCATAACAATGTGCTCACGAGGCAGCCTAGCGAGAGGTCGTCTCCCTTTCCGCATAGGATCCGGCTGTGCACCGGGTCTATTCTGAGCCGACCCCCCACCGCCTAGAAGTCCCTCATATCAAAATAATTTGGGATTTTGTTCAATATGAACTCACTGTATAGTTTCCTAAGAAAATACTGTGGGACTTCACAATTGTTGCACGGTGGGTAATCAAAGGCCATGTACCACCTCTCATAAAAATAGTTCCTAATATGTTGGTGGTGGCACCAATGAATAGAAAACCTCTTCGCATTGAGGGTAAGATTTCTATTTGTGCGTGGGTCGGTGAATAATGAGCACAAATCACCTTTTGTAATTTTTAAATCCTTTACATCTTTATATGATAGTTTATCCGCATAATAAGCCCTAGCCGCCTACCTCCTATCTTACCATCGAGTTATTTGTTTGCTAATTGAATCTACATTTTTTAACATATCTTTCAATGAACATGCTAGGGTCATTTTTTCTGTGGTTGAACCATTTGGATCACTCAACCTACTAATTAAACCTCTTTTTGTTTTTCGTTGTTCTCAATTTCACTCATTAGATTTTGTTGAATGCTAGGAGGGTGTTGAGTGATTAGTGGAGGAGGTTATTGTTGAGGTTGATTTTGTTGTTGAGGTTAATTTTTTTGTTGAGGTTGATTTTCTTGTTGAGCATTTTGTTCTTGAGGATTTTTTTTCTCTTCTTGTTGAGTATTTTGAGGGTTTGCAAGTTCATTTGAATCTCCTACAAATTCAAAAAAATAAATATCAAATACAACCTAAAACTAACAAATTAAAAACAAAAAGCAAACAATCCTTACCTCTCACACCTCCATGTCGTGGCACCATCCTTGAGAAGAAATAGCAACCATCGGTGAATATTTTGGTAGAATTCCTCCTCCTAGAATGCGAGCACAAAAAATGGGGGTTTTCGTCGCGGGCACAACAAAAAACACAATCGAAATGAAGAATGAATGATAGTTTCACTTTTTTTTTGCTTTTAACTTGCCATAATGCAAGTGCATTATAACGCGCTTGCATTATGGGCTCGTTGTACCCGAGCCTCAGGCTCAACACACTAAGCCATAACACGAGCATGTGCGCGTTCGCGTTATGACTTTTCAAAACTTTTTTTTGAAAGTGTCCACAAATTTGCTACCCATCTCCATGCACCCGCCCAGGTCAAGTTCACCAAAATGAAACAAAGAAAAATGGAACCCTAGGTCTAATGTATAAACCTAGGATTCAATTTTTTGTGTGGGTGGTGTTTAGGGGTATTTTTCTTATGTTTCATTAAGGTGGAGATCAACAAGGTGTGTAGATTGACTTTCAACAATGAAAGTGAGCCAATCATACTTGGATCTACATATTCTAGGGTCTTGGGATGGATTAGAATTGATTGAAATTGATTAACCTAATTAGACTATATGTTTAGGGGTATTTTTCTTATGTTTCATTAAGATGGAGATCAACAAAGTGTGTAGATTTACTTTCAACCATGAAGGTAAGTCAATCAAACCTAGATTTGCATCTTCTAGGGTCTTGGGATGGATTGGAATTGATTGAAATTAATTAACCTAATTAGATTATATGCCCTAATATATAAAATGTAAGCTTTCGACAATCAACATACCTAAATAGAGAATTGTGAGCAAATCTGGGAAGGACAAAGGGATGTATACCTGTCCAAAATTTTTGATGTCAATCATTATAAGAGGAAAGAGTTTCCCGAGGGTGTTTGATTCCTTGTAGGGGTGTCCATTGTTTTTGTAGTCCTCTGATGTTAGATATGAGATTCTTGTTTCTACTTGCAAACTTGTCAAATCATTGTCAGATAATTTTGTAGGTGAATTTTCATGAGTTGACAAGATGTAGGGTCTTGAATGCAACAATGAATGAATAATCTTCAAACTCCCTTTAATCCTCTCTAAACCTAAAATCTGCACATTCACAAAAGGAATAAATTTTATGCCATTTAGGGGCTTACCTTAGTCAAACCCCATGTTAGTGTTTCCACTTCCATAATGGAAATTCCAATTATAGGAAATATAAATGATAGGTCAAAGGAATGATGAACCAAAAAAGTGTTGCAACTCACCACCCTTCAACGGCTTCCTTGAAGGTTTGAAGTCATACACATCACTTCAAGGTCTTGGATCTTGCTTGCTTGAATTGCTTGGAGACCTACGACAATGGATAGGCTTGACAAACAATGATAATGTAAACACATATAAACTCACATAAGATTTGACATGACGTTACGATCTTGAATTGCTGCAATAAATCTCTAAAATGCTACTCTTGACTTGCTTGATAGTGCTCTTGATCATAAGTTTTCCAATAGTTTTCTAGATGGCTCTTTTTGTTAGAATCCAAATGATGCAATAACTAGGTATTTATAGGAATTTATTCTAATTTCTCACAAATTAAATCTCAATAGACAGTATTTACAATTTGAATTTTGAATGTTAAAATGTCAACATTGACATATTCAAATTTGGATCCCGACAATAAAGGGGGTTTGGGATGCCCAAGGGCATCCTAGTCTTGGCCCTATTTTCTAGGACTTAGGGTGTCGGGGGAAAAACATTAAATTAATGTATTTGTTCAATGCTTGCAATTTGTCAAAAAATAAAAAAATAGGCTATAGAATACAAAATTTAAGGAAATTAGGTGCATAATTAGGCTCAATAATTTAGGGGGAGAAAAACATAGTGTGAAATTTTCAAGGGTGACAATTTACGACTATATAAGATTGAATTTTCACCCCTTATGCAAATTCCCCTTTTTTCCTTTTTCCACCTTAGAAAACCAAGTTCGGAGGCTTAATTACACCTAAGCCCGCTACTTTCATCCCACTTGCAACCTATGTTGAGTGTCTGTGGGGTAATTTCTGTCGAGGATGCTCGTGTGGTGCATATACATCCACGCGGAGCGCTTAAGTCCCTAGTATATTCCTACGACTGATCCTATAGATGCATTACACTTCTCATTAGTGGTCAAGTTGTAATGCCCTCTTTAGATAACTGAACTAAATATTGGTGTTTTCTTCATTTCCTCTTCAAATTCACTTCTTCAACAAGCATTTCATCTTCTACAATCTCTTCACAAGCTTCTTGGTTGTCTATGGAGGTGGAAACACCTAAACGGGGGTCAGACTAAGGCAGACTCCTATACAACCACCCAACATTTTCCTCCTTTTTTGTGTGTAGGTGAACATCCTTTTCAGGAGCTAGCTAGCGAACAAATTTCTTTGTGAGATCCTTTTTTCCACCTTAACTCTTGCATTTTTTCTTTACCACATTAGAGAGTATTTTGTTTACTTAATCACGTTGTTTTGACCCTTTAGTAGTAGTTATTTGGGTTGTTATGTTTTCTTAGGTTTGACCTTGTCTCTTTAGTTGTCTGGTCATACGGATGTCAACACACTTGGGAGACGCCAACACGCTGCACTATTGTCCCAGGACTGTACTTTTGTCCTCGAGCAAAGAGCTTCCTAAGGCATAGTGTTGAACCTGAAAACTGGCTCGCCTAGCCCCATATTGCATTTGAGGTTTGTAGGGTGATTGAAGGACTTTATAGTCCTCATCATTCTCATCCCACATTCCCCAACATCTTGTTAAGCTGAGGTAAGTTAGGGAAGCCTTCTGCTCTTGGCCCTCTGTGACCTAGGGCCTTGAATGTGGTTGTCCCCCCCTCTTACATTTTTGGTGAACTTGACGTGAACCAACATTTATTCATCTTTTTGTGTTGAAGCCTCTCTCATGTACTCCATGACTATTGTGTCCCTAAGTGTTGTGAAGGTTTATGAGCATCACAACCCAGCCCACAACTTCCAGGTATATCATTAGGAGAAGCATATGACACCTTATGATGGAAAGGATGAAGGTCTCTACCAGTTTCTCTATAGGCCTTTTCTCTGGTCCCATTGTTAGTGTGGCCCCACAGGAGTAGTTTCCAAGGGGTGAGATAGGATTCTTTGATGAGACCGATCACGTCCCCACTCCTCTTGCGTCTCCTACACCATTGTCAGTAGATGAGCATGAGGTTGTTCAAATCCCTTCAGAATATGTCTCCACCCTTAGCAAAGGGTTGGGGGCCTTAGAAAATCATTTAGAAAGGAACTCGAAGATGGCTAGGGCCGCTTGGGTCATCAATGAACTAAAGTATATGATTGGAAAAGATTGAATAGGCTTGGAGCTCCTAGCTAGTCTTACTAGTCTGAAAAAAGTGTGTGCTCTTTTGAACACTCCTAGTGTTATGCGAGGATCCACTTTCAAAGATTACAAAGCACAGTTAGGAGTATCAATGCCTCCCACATTTGTCTACATGGCTGATGTAGTCCCTTCTATCATCATCCCTTCTGTCTCTGAGAAACCTGAAACTATCAAAGTAAACAAGATCCCTTTGGGATTTAGCTTCACCCCTCCATCACCTCTAGTGGTGGAGGTTTTGGCAGGATGAGTGGTGGAGGCTTTGGTAGTGGCGGTGGATTTGGTAGTGGAGGTGGTGTTGGTGGAGGAGGTTCTGGTGGAGGTTATGGTCATGGCTTTGGAAGTGAAGGTGGCTCCAACGGAGGCCCTACTGGTGGCGGTGGCTCTGGTGGTGGTTTTGGCGATGGTCGCACCGGTGGTCCTGGTGGTGGCTCCGGTGGCAGTTGTGGAGGAGGTTCCTTTGGCCCTCTATCTTCTAATGACCCTATTCTAAATACTCTTTGTCAGAATATGGGTAAGATGTAGAGCCAGTTGGTGAGTCTCTCCCAAGCCTCTGCCCATCCTATCTTTTAGCCCTTTTTTCTGGCATAGCCCATTTTTGGTTGTGATTTTGAATACTCCCTTCCTACAAGGAATGGAGATCCCTAAGTTTGATAAATACAGTGACAAAGGGGACCCACAAACACATATGTCCACCTTTAATGCTTTATGCATGGATTTCTTCCATCACGATGCGCTGATGACTAAGTTGTTTCCCCAATCACTCAAGGATAAAAAACTTGAGTGGTACTGTTCCTTGCCTGACAATTCTATTTTCTCGTTTGACCAACTTGTAAATTAGTTCCTTAGAAAATTTCAAGAAAACATCGGGCTGAAGATGAACTTCTCATGTCTCGTTCGATGTAAACAAGGAGATAACGAAAAGATTACTAATTTCATAGTGCGTTATCAAGCGCTTATTTCACAAATCTCGTATCAGCTGCCCGATTCTGATGTGTAGAAGGTATTCATAGGGAACTTACAAAGGCCTTGGCAAGAGAATTTCGGCCTTATGAAGTACCCTTCTTTCATACACTTGTGTGCAGCCTTACGAGAATACCAACAAACGGTCATTTAGTTCAGGGGATCCTCCTCGTGCTCCCATTCTGAGGGAAAATCCATTGTATCAATCTCTGGGAAAGGTAAGTCCATTACGAATGTAGTAGCTTGTGCTGATGACAACGGCCTCAAACATAACTAAAAATTCATGAAGTTATCAAAATCTTATTCTTCAATCTTACAGAAGTTGTTGAAGGATAAGATCATAACCTTGTTGAATCCTAGGCCTATTAAGGAGCCTTACCTTAATTGGTATGATGGGAACACTTATTGTCAGTACCATTGAGTTAATGGACATGATACCAAACGTTGTATGCAGCTGCGTCATGAGATACATGACCGCATCGAGGAAAATACCATTCATCTCGATGGGAGTAAAAAAAATGCTAACAAATCAATGGCAAAAGCTAATAGTGAATTGTAGATATACATAGACCCATTTCCATCACATTCTACTAACATGATTATCGATTCCAATGATTTTGTTACTCAACCCGAAGCCTATGTTAACATGGTCACGATGACTTATGTTGCTCTACCTGCACCCGGTTCGTCGAACATAACATTCACATCACAAGACTTTCCCTTTAACAATAAGCCCTCTCCCCTCTACATTCTCGCTTGCCTCAATGGTAACATTGTGATGGGGGTCTTTGTACACCCCACGATCCATGTGAATGTCATCACGGAGGAAACATTGGTATTATATTCATTACAGAGGGAAGAGTATGAAGAAAAAAAATCTACCCTCTATACTCACAAGTGTTTAAATTTTCTCACGAAGGTGTCGTGCATGTAGTGCATGACACCGAATATTAGCCCTTGGTGTCCTGTGCTAGATATCCATTGGATTACTTTTGGCCCACCCCAATCGATTCGCTTCCTTCAAGAATGGACCTACTTTACAAGAATTATGTAAAGTATAAGACTGGGGGCAAGGGACAGCTGAAACTAACCCTTCCTATGATACAACAATTAGTCGCCTCCTCCCAAGAGGAGAAGGAGAAAGTTGTACCAACCGCTCCCCCTAAAGAGAGGAGAAGTCCATGCCGACTCCCTCTCCTTCCCGTAAAGGCAAAGAGAAGGTTTCCTTTCCCCAGACTACCTCATCCTCTTTCCTTTCTTGGGAAGAGTACTGGATGAGTCAACTTGGAAGCTATCCGCAGAGTCTGATGATACCTCCTTGGCGTAGGCCCAAGCTTAGGATCTCAAACCTCCCTAACAAATACCCAGGACTGTGGTATTACTTATATGGAAAAAAAAAATGGTTCCAGAAGGGAATTCAATTTGTAGCCTCCTACCGCCCCTGCTTCCAAAGCAGTGAACAGGAAGAGGCCCGCCGCTGAGGCTCTTGAGCCAACTCCCCCCATTGCTCCTCAGCCTAATCCTCTTGATCCCATTCAAGAATATGTTCCTCCACTGGAGACAACCATAGTGGACATTTCCATGGTTGAGCAAGAGCCTTCTGCTCCTTCACAGTCTCCAGCCTCCAACTCAAAGAGCCATAGAAACTGCCTTGTGCGTGAGCGCAAGCGTCAATGAAAGGATCTTTTGGCTGAGCAGGCCACCATGCAAAGGAAGGAGGAAGAAATGACCGCCCATACTTTAGGGCCACCTGCAATGTCTTCCTCTCTCCTTCCTTTTGCTTCTCTTTAGTCTAGTTTTGCATTGCTTCTAGCTTCCATTGCTAGTGTGAATGCACCTAACCCCAAGAGGGTACAGGTGTTCATCACTCCTCAGTTGTATCCACTGCGGTTCTTTCCTCCTCTTCCTTTGCACCTTTAGCCTCATCTATGGGGATTTCATCACCTCCAACAAAGGAAAAGGTGGAGTGTGGTCCCTCCAGCAATGGGGGACATAAGAGGAGCCCACCTTCTCTGAAAGGTGACCCCACGTTGACTTGTTTTGTCCTAGTGATGGAACAGGTCCCCACTTCCCCTAAGTTCTTCACCACTCTCGAGTCATTCGGCAAGCCTAGCGGTGAATCTCAGGCACAACCTACCCTATCCATTGAAGTTAAACACAACACTCCTATGGGGTGCATGTTTAAATCTATGGATGAAATGTCAGCCTTGTCAGCAATCTTTGTGAAACTGCTAACCTTAGCTCCACAAGAGCTCGGCGAAGAAGACCTTTCGGGGCCTTCTTCCTTGGCCCTTGTTGCAGGAGGGATGAATGTTCCTCCTCTTAACATCCCATCACTGCAGGCTCGACCTCCTTCCCCCTACAATGATCTAGAGTCTGAAGCGGATGACCTCTTGGTCAATCAGTGTTAGGAGGAGGCCTTCTTGATCTTGTGTGTGTGTTTTTCGTGATGTGTTCCCCCGTGATCATGTTATGTGTGCCTGGATGACCCTTGTCACCCTCGTTGGTGCTTGGATACAGGTGTGGTTTTTGTGTCATAAACCTTCCTCTATTTGTATCATCTTTCTTCCATGTTTGTGCTTTGATTTTTGATAAATTGGGGACGATGCAAAGCATTGGGGGCAATTTAGGTTTCCCTTCCATGTTGACCCAATTTTTTTATTTTTACTTTATTTTTTGTGCATTCTTCCTGCTCTAGTTGGGGATTGATGATCTTTCACCTTGCACCATGGTTACCTATTATTTATATGAGCATGGATAGATCTGACCCCGCTAAACCAGACCCCCCTATGTCCTTTGTTTGTGTTTTCTCTTTTTCTTTCTCTTTATCTTTCTCTCTTCTTTGCTTAAATTGTACCTCTCATGTGTGACAACACTTTTCTTCAATATTCCAATTTTTAGAAAATGCATTCATTGCCAACGAATCTTTTCTCGAAGATCTTCGCAAATCTTTCTTTAGAATCACATTCTCAACTTAGAACCCTAACGGAACATGTTTCCTTCATCACAGGTTTGTAAAGAAAGGACATGAAAAACCTTCCTTTGAAGTGGGAACAATGTTGATCTTCCCCTCGTGTGGGGGAATATTCTTCCTTTTGAATTCCTTGATGAAGTGAACATCTTTCAAAAGGATCCTTTAATGATGGATCAATTCGAGAAAGAGATATCTACTTTTGAACTGTGTTTCCCTTGAGTGGACCCCTTCTTCACGAAGGGTCCCCTAGGGACCCCTTTGAAAATCTTTCAAATTATCAACGGTCTGCACGATGGTCAGCCTACTTGCCTACGTGGTTGCTCCCTGACTCTACAAAGTTTGCTTTCCTAGGTTTCCACCATGTGAGACTTATTGGGGGATACCTCCCTGTAGTACTGATAGCTTGTAGAGCACTTCCTTTGAGCTTCCTCCATGCGAGAGATCTTGGGGGTGGAACCCCTACAGGTTTGTGGGCCTATAGGGTGCTTTCTTGGGTTTCCTCCATGTGAGAGATCTTGGGGGTTACCTTCCCTACAGTTCTACGGGTCTGTAGGGCACTTCCTTAGGTATTCTTCATGTGAGAGATCTTGGAGAATACCTTCCCTATAGTTCTATAGGTCTGTAGGGAACTTTCCTCACTTCCTCCATGTGAGAGATCTTGGGGGTGGCTCCCATGCAGGTCTGCGGGTTTGTAGGGCACTTTCTTGGGTTTTCTCCATGTGAGAGATCTTGGGGGTTACTTACCCTATAGTTCTATGGATCTATAGGGAACTTCCTTGGGTATTCTTAATGTGAGACACCTTGGAAAATACCTTCGCTACAGATCTATGGGTCTGTAGGGTGCTTTCCTGACTTCCTCCATGTGAGAGATCTTGGGGGATGCTTCCCAGGTATCCTCCATGTGAGAGTTCTTGGGGGACATCTTCCTTGCAAGTCTGTGGGCCTATAAAGCGCTTACTTCATGGGGCTTCCTTCATGCTAGAGATCTTGGGGGTTGCCTCCTTGCAGGTTCATGGACCTGTAAGATGCCTTCTTTCTTCAACTTTGTAGTTTTGAGAAGCTATGAAGTACTTTTCTCATCCTATACTTCAGGTTCGTTAGATCATGGTCTACTTCCTTGATGATTTAGGTATACATTTCTAACCTTACTCCTTCCTTGATCTACTTTACCGAAGCACTCATCAGTACTTGTGCTCACTAAAGTGGGGGAAAAATGTATTAGTGAATTTGCACCCCTTATGAAAATTCCCCTTTTTTCCTTTTTCCACCTTAGAAAACCAAGTTCGAAGGCTTAATACACCTAAGCCCGCTACTTTCATCCCACTTGGCACCTATTTTGAGCATCAATGGGGGAATTTCTATTGGGGACACCAACGCAGCACATAGACATTCACATAGCATGTAGACCTCCGCACAACACACTTACGTCCTTGGCAGATTCCTGCGGTTGAACTTGCATAGGCATTACACATCTCATTGGTGGTCAAGTTATAACGCCCTCTTTGGCTAACTGACCCAAATATGGTTGTTTTCTTCATCTCCTCTTCAAATTCGATCCTTCAACAAGCATTTTATCTTCTACAATCTCTTCACAAGCTTCTATAACATCATCTAAGCTTTCAACTCACTTCACTCACACTCTCTTGCACTCACTTCAAGCATTTTAGCATCACTCTTGCACTCCATTGCAGCAATATCTTCACTCCATCACTTTAGTAGAGTAAGCTTGGGACCACACCATTGCAGCAGAGGCTTGAGTACTCTCAATCTCTCCCCCATCAGCCTTGAGTGCTCTTGGTGGAGGTGGTAAGCTTCCCATTCCTCTCCTTTATTATTTGGTAGAGTAAGCACATTTATTGTTTTGTAGTGCTTTAGTGTTCTTCAATTATGTTATTTTCTTCATCTTGCTTTCTTGGTTGTCCGTGGAGGTGGAAACACCTAAACGTGGGTCTGACTGAGGCAGACCCCTATACAACCACCCAACATTTTCCTCCTTTTTGTGTGTAGGTGAATGTTCTTTCGAGGAGCTAGCTTGCGAACGAGTTTCTTTGTGAGATCTTTCTTGCCACCTTAACTCTTAAATTTTTGCTTTACCACATTAGAGAGTGTTTTGTTTACTTAATCACATTATTTTGGCCCTTTAGTAGTAGTTAGTTGGGTCGTTAGCTTGTTTTCTTAGGTTTGACCTTGTATCTTTTTTTTTTTGGCCGTATGAACGCCAACGCACTTGAGAGATGCCAGTGTGTCACATTATCCTCCCAAGACTGCACTTCCATCCTTAGGTAGATAGCTTCCTAAGGCATAGTGTTGAACTCCAAAACTAGCTCGCCTACCCCCATCTTGCATTTCAAGTCTGTAGGGTGATTGAAGGACTTTATAGTTCTCATCATTCTCGTCCTGCATTCCCCAACATCTTGTTAAGCTAAGGTAAGTTAGGGCAGCCTTCCGCTCTTGGCCCTCCATGACCTGGGGCCTTGAACGTGGTTGGTCCCCCTCTCTTACAACAATGCTATATATATATAGCATCGTAAATTGTCACCCTTGACAATTTCACACTATATTTTTTAGGGGGGGAAAAACATAGTGTGAAATTGTCAAGGGTGACAATTTACGATGATATATGATAGCAATAGAATTAGTGTAGACACCTAAAAATGACCTAGGCCTGCAAGCTTCATTTTTACCACTTTCGTCCTAGCATAATTATGACATTTAATTATGTCCTTGGTCCACATTCGACTATTGATTAAATAATTCATAATTATTTAATTAATTCATGTCATTTGTTCCTCCTTGATTATTAAATAAATAAATATTATTTATTTATCTAATACGTCATTAATTATCTAAGTCTTCCTTTGATTAAATAAATTTCATAATTTATTTAATTTCCCTTTGTCATCTATGTCTTCCTTTAATTAAATAAATTTCATAATTTATTTAATTTCCCTTTGTCATTTTATGTCTTCTTGATTAATTAAATAAATCTTATTTATTTAATTACATCACTAATTAAGTCCCCCTCTTCTAAAAATTAAATAAATTCTTATTTATTTAATTGTCCACTTTCCACTATAATTAAATAATTTTAATTTAATTATTTAATTATTCATTAGCTGTTTCTCTCACTAAAATTAAATAAATTTGATTTATTTAATTTAGCCAATTCTCTTGAATTTTGAATTAAAATCATTATTTAAATTCAAAATAATTCCTTTTGTCACATTCCTCCATAATTAAATAATATCTTTATTATTTAATTATTCACTGGTCACTGAGGAAATAAATTTTATTATTTAACTTCTCCAGCAACCTCTTTGTCCGTGCCAGCCTTATCTTCCAATTTAATTCTTGACTTTTGACTTCTCATTTAATTTCGACCCTTGATTGAATTATCTTATAATTCAATCTTGGCCCTTCATCCTTATCATTTGCCCTAATTTTGACCTAACCCTAATGCACCCAGCAACATTCAATCTTAAGCATTGATCTTAGGGTTCTTGTCATCTTTTCATCCTGGCCACACATTCAAAATTGCAGTTTTTATAAAAGGGCAATTTTGTTCTCATTTGGCTCTCTCTTGGTCTCTTTCATGTTCAGGTCTTAACTTAGGCTATTATTTTTTTTACAGTCATAGTCACTTACAGTCATTGTCATCTTAGTCCATTGTAGGGTTATTTTATTTTCTGCAAATCCTTCAACACTTGCATAGGGCTTAGGCATTTGTCATAGTTGCTCATACAAATCTGAGGGCATCTCTATTTACAGCAAGCTAGGAGGTGTAACAAAGGTGAAGCATGGAAGATGGAGACTTAGGGTAACTTCATCCCTTTTGTCTTCATGTTACTTCCTTTGTACTTTGTTACTTCATAGGAATTTTTATTGTTATTGTGCTAACCCCACTTAATAATAATTTTAGGATTTTCCCTTGATTACAATTAGAAATAATATGTTGGTTGTTAATTATTGCATGTTGCACTAGATTCTATCATGCATGTTGGATTTAACTTTCTAGATTCTTTATGAAGGTCCAAGCTTCTCTATTTTTGAGTAAGGTCAAGGAAGCTTATTGCTTTATGGTTGGGGCAAAAATCACTCTAATGATTCTCTCTCTTGCTCCATCAAGTTTGAAGATATTCATTTCAGAACATTATATTAGGTGATGTTTTTATTTTGATACTTTTGTAAATGAGCTTATAAATCCATATTGATTTAAAAAAAGAAACATGTCTTGAATGTATACCAAGAGCTAGACATTATCTAACTTATTGTAACATTCAATATTGGACTCTTTTCAATAAACATTATTTTTTAGTATCTATATTCAATGTGTAATAATGATTATTCTTGTTTTATAATTTTAAATATCTGATTTTTAATCATTTTATTTAATGTTTTATTATTTCAATTTGGTTTTTTTATTGTAATGGCACCACTAAAGAAACCACACACGTTTGTACCTAGACTCTATCACAAAATATATTATATACTAACCATCAAATGTTGTTTATTTGGTGATTGATTTGGAAAATGCTTGTAAATGACTTAAGATTTTTTTCTCATTTTCTAGTTTTTTAGTCGTGTGCCATCTAAAAGAATTATTCAGAACTAGATAAAACTTGAATACATTCCCCGTGGAGTTAACATGGATGCTATCCAAAAAATAATTAGATTCCTATTTATCTTCCACTTTGTGGAAGCTAACCATGCAGATGTAGTACTCCACCATGGTCCTTTCTACATGTGTATCTCACTACCTATTTGTCTCCCTAGACAAGGGATTTTATAGTGTCTAACAATTAGGATCTTGAGTGCTTTCCTAGCTTGAATTTTGTAGTTTCTCACATTGTGTTAACCATAACTTCATCACATCACTTCCTTTCTTAGAAGGTTTGTGTATGCTAAACCTAAAACTTCCTACTCATTTTGAATAAATGTGGAGTTTGTGTAAAAATTGGCCTTTCCTAGTATATAAAAGAAATTTTTGACATGAATTTGCGTGGAATACACCATATGTAGTGTATCATGTATATCAATTTAACTAATACCTACTTCAGGTGTCAAGTCTTTGATAATAAAATGAAAGATTACCCTCTTGCTACTTTCAATCTTAAACTAGCCTCCAATCCAATAGTTGGGGTAGGAAAAATTGGAGAAGGATAGACTATTTTTTTTAAAATGGTCATAATTGAACCTAGGAGATCTTATTCCAGTCTTGGTTCCAACAATGGTCTAATTGAAAATACCAAAACTAAAATTCCTTCTTAGTCTCAAACTAGCAATAGAGTACCCAAAATTATAGGAACCTCTTGACCATGGTTGAGTGTAAAGCAAAGAAAGTGGTTGAAACTAAAATAGTACTTACATGGTCCTATAATGAGGTTATCAAAGATGCATCTAAGCCTTTCCTTTTTTATAAATTCATCTCCTACAAGAGTCCTTTCCTAACTAGTTTTAGAAATTCTTACTATGGCATGGACAGATGGAGGACAATATCCCTCCATTGAATGTTATTGAATGATAATTTGTTCTTCAAGAAAGGTAGATTTAGTTTGGTTCATTCTCTCTAGATAGCCAAAGTAGTTTTGAGTAGATTAGTTTTTTTACATTACAAGGGTTGGACTCTGATGCGGGAGCATCCATGGCTCAATACAATCCTATGTCAACTTGAAGGTGTTATTTTTTCCAATTTTGCAATTTTGGTGTGTTGAATTTCATGCTTGGTGATTGAAATTCATATTTTGTTGTGAATTTTAATATCTTGTAATGTGGGGAAATTGAATTTGAATTTGGTTCCAATTTGGGTCAAATTAGTGAAGATAAATCATGGGGAATATGCTTTAAAACTGAAAAAGTAGAAAAAAAATCAAAGATAGGTGTTGGTTTTTTGGAGCATTAAGTCCATTTGTAACTCTAATTTTGAATCCTCCCAGCTCCTAAAAAAATAGGAAATCTGGAGGTGGGCACCCAAGCTATGGATTTTACTTTATTTGGGAAAGCATTAAAATCATTTAAAATCCATATTTCATTTTGGCTAAGTCTGGAAGATTTAAAACAAATACTTTACACATATTTTAATATTTAATTGGATTTTATTTACTTCCTAGAGGTGGAGGCATTGATTTCCTGGAGATGCTTTGGAATGAAAGCTAAATGAGATTGGAATTTATTGAAATTACATTTAAGGAGAACAAGATGGAATAAAATTGAATTTCATTAATTCTTTTGAGAGGTTTTTCACAAGAAAAACAAAGGGAAGAGAAGGAAGGCATGGCATACCTATAGAAGGCCATCTCTTTGATTTTTTGACAGATTTGCAGGTCTTGATAGAGGAAAAATCAACACAAGACTGTGCAAATTGAAGACATTGTTTGTGTAGGGTGTTTTGAAGTTATAGGTGTTGGTGAAAGAATTGATTCCAGACTTTGGTTGTTATTGCAAATCATATTGTAGATGTTTTAGGGTTTTTATAGGGCTTGTTACAACCTCTTCCATGATTGGATTGTAATAGTATAATTTCCCTTCTTTTAATTCAAGAAATTACCGGTTGCATATTGCAATCTGGACCAGCAATTATTTTCCTAGTTTCTTTGTATGTTGTTGGATGAAGTTTATGAGATTTTTAAATTTAAATTGCAGAAAAATAATTTAGTTTAATTAGCTCATACATTAGTGATATCAGAGCAATTGATCCTGTGTGTGTAAACATACCGCCGAAGAGAGGTAGTTTACACCAGGATTGTGAGTGTGCTGCTGCAAAAAAATATGTTTGCCAGAGGAGCCCCACGAGGTAGGGGAAGAGGTAGAGGAGGAGCAGATAATTTTTTTAGAAATGATGAATTTAGATCCTTGAGAAGGCATGTTGAAACCTTTCAAAATGAGATAAGGAGAGGATTTTCCGGAATGAGAGACCCAAGAAGCGATGAAGAGGAAGAAGAAGAATTTCAAGAGGATGCTAGTTTAAATACTGAGAAAAGGGAGGAGGTTGCAGCAGTTGCAAGGGATCCACTATTGAGAGATTTAACAAAAATGGGGAAGAGATCGAAAATGGATGTTCCTACATTCAATGGGAGTTTAAATCCAGAGGAATTGATAGATTGGTTGAATGAGATGGAGGAGTATTTCAAATTCAAAGAGGTAGAAGATCCTGATAGAGTGAGATTTTCTAAGAAAAGGTTGAAAGGATATGTCTCAATATGGTGGAGAGAAGTCCAATTAGAAAGGGGAAGAAGAGGAAAGGAGAAGATTACCAAATGGGATAAAATGGTAGATAAACTAAAAAGAAAATTTATACCTGTAGATTATGAATTAGACTTGCTTAGGAGGATGCAAGGATTGAATCAAGGAAATAGGACTATCAAATAATATACAGAGGAATTCCATAAAATCCTCATAAGGACTAGACATTTGAAAGTAACCAAGGAAAATATTGCAAGGTACATGAATAGGCTACGGTCAAGAATTCAAGAAGAAATGGCATTGCTTATAGTTGTGAAAATAGAAGATGCCTATCAAATGGCATTGAAGATAGAGGAAAGGTTGAATAAGAGATTTGAAAGCAAACAAAGGGGAGCAGCTCGTGGAGGAAAAACAGGAGGAAAATCATACAAGAATGATGAAAATTAGAAAAAGAGTTTCAAAAATGAAGAGGGCAGCAATAGAGCAAAAAAATATGAGGATGGAAAAAGCTCAAGAGACCAAAATTTTAGAGGTAGAGGTAGAAGACGTGGTTATGGAGGAGGCCGATTTAGAGGCACTTGTTACAAATGTGGAGAAGAAGGCCACCAAGCCTATGATTTCCCACAAGAAGAGAAGCCAAAAAGGAGACAAGAATACTAAAGAAGAGTAAAAAATGTGAATGAGGAAGAGGTGCATTCTTCATAATTCAAAGATGTTGAAGATGGAGAGGTTTTGATGAAGAGGAGAGCACTCTTGAATGAAGATAGTGAGCCTATGCAAAGAAAGAAGTTGTTTAAAAACAAGGTGCAAGTGTGAAGGAAAGGTGTGCAACATCATAGTTGATAGTGGCAGCACAGACAATCTTGTGTTTGATGAGATGGTGAAAAAGTTGAAACTTGAGAGGAGAAAACACCCAAATCCATACCTGATTGCTTGGGTGCAAGATAATTAGAAAATATTGGTAAGTGAACAATGCAATGTGAAGTTTAAAATTGGGAATTACCATTATGAAATTCTTCGTGATATCATCCCTATGGATGTTTGTCACATTTTTCTTGGAAGGCCATGGAAATATGACCAAAAATTCATATATGACGGGTGTGCTAACACCTACACAATTGTGAAAGATGGAGTGAAGCATAAGCTAAAACCTTTGAAGGAGGAAAATGTTCAAGTTTGTGGTAATGCTAGAGTTTTTTTGGTTGATGCAAGGAGGTTTCTTAAAGGTATGAAGCATGAGAAATTTTGTTTTGCTATTATTCCTAAAGTTACCAGTGAATTTGTAGATGAAGTTCCTATAGAAGTTGTTGATTTTCTACAAGAGTTCAAGATGATTGTTTCAGACAATGTGCCTGAAGGAATCCCACCAGTGAGAAAAATTAGTCATCAAATTGATTTGATTCTAGGGGAAAGTTTTTCAAACAATGCATCCTACATAATGTCACCTATAGAGAATGAAGAGGTAAATAGACAAGTTGTTGATTTGTTAAAGAAAGGTTTGATAAGAGAGAGTTTAAGCCTATGTGCAGTGCCTATTTTTTCATCACCAAAGAAAGGAGGAGAATGGAGAATGTGCATGGAATCCAGGGCTATCAACAAGATTACAATAAAATACAGATTTCCATTACCAAGGATGGATGATATCATAGGCTGCTTTAGTGGAGTAACATATTTTAGCAAGATTGATTTGAAGAGTGGGTATCACCAGATAAGGATACATGAAGGAGATGAATGGAAGACAACATTCAAGACAAAGGAAGGTTTGTATGAGGGGTTAGTCATTCTATTTGGGCTAACCAATGCACTTAGTACATTTATGAGGTTAATGAATGAAGTGTTGAAAGAGTTCTTGGGAAGATTTGTGATTGTGTATTTACATGACATTTTAATTTTTAGCAAGACTCTTGAGGAGCATTTGATGCATATTAGACTTGTTTTTGAAAATCTTAGAGATGAAAAGTTTTTGATTAACCTCAAAAAGTGCAGCTTTGTGAAGAGGGAATTGGTGTATTTAGACTTTGTTGTTTCAATGGAAGGAATCAAGATGGACCCAGAAAAGGTAAGAGCTATTCTAGAATGGCCAACACCAAGGAGTGCAATTGAGGTGAGATCATTTCATGGGTTAGCAAGTTTTTATAGAAATTTCATCAAAGGTTTTAGTAGCATATGTGCACCACTAACTGAAACCATGAGAGGTGATAAGAAGGAATTTAAGTGGACTACAAGGGCAATGAAAAGCTTTGATTTGTTGAAGAGTAAAGTGACAATGCAACATGTTCTAACACTTCCAGATTTCAGCAAGGTGTTCCCAGTGGATTGTGATGCAAGTGGGAATGCTATTGGGGATTTTATAAGCCAAGAAGGTAATCCTATTGCATATTTTAGTGAGAAGCTCAATGATGCTAAGAAAATTTATTCAATTTATGATCAAGAGTTTTATGCAATCATTCAAGCACTTAAGAAATGGAGACATTATCTTATGCCAAAAGAATTTGTTTTGTACATACCGATCATCAAGCACTCCAATACTTGAGTAGTCAAGGGAAGTTGAGTCAAAGACACATGAAATGGGTTGATTTTTTACAAACTTACACAATTTTTTTGAAACATAGGAGTGGGAAGTTTAACAAAGTTGCTAATGCTTTGAGTAGAAGACAAGGTTTGTTGATTGAAATGCAAGTTGAAGTTGTGGGTTTTGATGAACTCAAGAATATGTATGAAGGAGATTTGGATTTTGGAGAGGCATGGAAAGATTGCAAAGAGCCTCTTGCAGCAAATAGGACCAAATGGTTGTATTATTTAATTGAAGATAACATGTTGTTTAAAGATAACAAATTATGCATTCCTAGAAGTTATATGAGGCTGAATTTAATTAAGGAGAAACATAGTGGTGGACTTGCAGGGTATTTTGGGTTTCATAAGACTATTGCATTGGTTGGAGAGAAGTATTATTTGCCTCAATTGCAAAAATATGTAAGGAAGCATGTGCAAGGTTGTAGAGTGTGTCAAGTGGCAACAAGAGTGATTCAAAAGACTAGTTTGTATCAACCACTACCAGTACCAAAGAAGCCATGGGAGGACATAAGTATGGATTTTGTTCTTGGCTTTCCAAGGGCACAAAGAGTACATGATTATAGCTTTGTTGTGGTATATAGGTACTCTAAAATGTCACATTTTATACCTTTTCATAAGACTAATGATGTAGTGAATGTTGCAGATTTTTTTTTCAAGGAAGTTGTTAGGCTTCATGGAATTCCAAAGAGAATTATTTTTTATAGGGACAACGAGTTTGTTGGCTACTTTTGGAGGACCTTGTGGAAGAATCTCAACACTAAATTAAAGTTTTCCTCAGCATACCATCCTCAAATAGATGGTCAAACAAAGGTGGTGAACAGAAGCTTGGGAAATTTGTTGAGATGCTTGAGACAAACCAAAAGGATGGGATTTAGTCTTACCACAAGCTGAGTTTGCCTACAACAACTCAGTTAACAGAAGCACATGTATGTCACCATTTCAATTTTTTTATGGCAGCATCCCAAGATTTGTTTTAGACTTGAATAAGATAGATAAGGATGTGAAAAAAAGTGTTGATGCAAAGGATTTTGCTGAAAATATGAAAGAACTACATGATGAAGTGAGAAAGCATATCAATAAAATGATTTTTTCTTACAAGACTAATGCTAATTTGAAGATGAGACATAAGGAATTTCAATTTGGAGATGAATTCATGGTGCATCTAAGAAAGGATGGATTTCCAGTGAATACATACAACAAGCTCAAGATGAAGAAGTTGACCTATGCAAGATAGTGAGAAAACATGATTATGGTAATGCATATGAGGTAGAACTTCCCAATGACTTAAATATTTCTCTAATATTCAATATTTCAGATCTAACAATATTCCATGAAGGTAAAAATGATGAAGTGGCAGCAGCAAGACAACTACAAGCATTCACACCAACCTCAAAGAGTGAAAATATTGAAGCAATTCTTGATAGCAGGGTGAAAAGAAGCAATACATGGAATATTTGGGTTTGGAAGACCTATAGAGGACTCTTCATGGCTATCTGAGGCTGAGGTTATTCAGCTTGGATATCCTCTTGGAAAGTGATAGGATCACTTTTCTTCTACCATGGGTGTCTGATGCAGGAGCATTCATGGCTCAGTGCAATCCTGTGTCAACTTGAAGGTGTTATTTTTTCCAATTTTGCAATTTTGGTGTGTTGAATTTCATGCTTGGTGATTAAAATTCATATTTTGTTGTGAATTTGAATATCTTGTAATGTGGGGAAATTGAATTTGAATTTGCATCCACTTTGGGTCAAATTAGTGAAGAGAAATCATGGAGAATATGCTTTAAAACTGAAAAAGCAGGAAAAAAAAAGAGCAAAGATAGGCGTTGGTTTTTTGGAGCATTAAATCCATTTGTAACTCTTATTTTGAATTCTCCCAACTCCTAAAAAATAGGAAATCTGGAGGTGGGCGTCCAAGCTATGGATTCTACTTTTTTTACTCTATTTGGGAAAGCATTAAAGTCATTCAAAAGCCATATTTCATTTTGGCTAAGTCTGGAAGATTTAAAACAAATATTTTATGCATATTTGAATATTTAATTGAATTTTATTTACTTCCTAGAGGTGGAGGCATTGATTTCCTGGAGATTCTTTGGAAAGAAAGCTAAATGAGATTGAAATTCATTGAAATTGCATTTCAGGAGAGCAAGATGGAATAAAATTGAATTTCATTAATTCTTTTGAAAGGGTTTTCATAAGAAAAACACAGGGAAGAGAAGGAAGGTATGGAATACCTATAGAAGGCCATATCTTTGATTTTTTGACGGATTTGTGGGTGTTGATAGAGGAAAAATCAACACAAGACTGTGCAGATTGAAGACATTGTTTTTGTAGGGTGTTTTGAAGTTACAAGTGCTAGTGAAAGAATTGATTCCAGACTTTGGTTATTGTTGCAGATCAGATTGTAGATGTTTTCCAGTGGTTTTATATGGCTTGTTACAACCTCTTCCATGATTGGATTATAATAGGATAATTTCCCTTCTTATGATTCAAGAATTTACCAATTGCATATTGCAATTTGGACTGGCAATTATTTTCCAAGTTTCTCTGTATGTTGTTGGATAAAGTTTATGAGATTTTTAAATTTAAATTTCAGAAAAATAATTTAGTTTAATTATCTCATACATTAGACTCTAGGAAAATATCCCTTGACCCTCTTGCTTCATGAATTTCATCTCATGGAATATGAGGGTCCAAGGCATCCAAACCAAAAATTCATGATGCAATATTATTAACAAAGATCTTTCTCTTTGGATTTTATTTGTTCTCAAGAAATTAATTTTTTTGTATTTTTTCTTTCAATCATGTTTTATGTCATATTTCAAGGAAGTATGTGTTTTAGTAATAATCATGAAAAAGGTTGGGGTGGAATTGTTACATTGGTTAATGGTAGATCATGGAAACCATTTATGTTTCTCATGACATTACTAATATAGCTTTATGAGTCTTTTTTAATAATGATAATCAAGCTTCAAATTTATCAAGATATATGACTTGAATGATGTGGTTGAAAGGACCCCGCTATGGTGGAGTCTTGAAAATGATCATTCACTAGTAAAATGGGCTATGAATGGTAATCGTGATGCCAAAAATTGGCAAGGTAACAACCCTTTGTGGGAAACTCAATTTATGGGCGAATTATTGCGCTAAACTGAGTGACCTCCAGATTTTTAAAGAAGCCAACTTATTTTGTAATGGGGTTTTGGAATGGGAAAAGGAAGCAGATATAAAAATAAAAGATCTAACTAATGCGATGCGCCAGAATTTAGATAAAAGGCATGATAAACCTATTTTTTAGATATGATCTAAGGCCCTGCTTAGCAATTTACCATCTCCTAGAATAACAGAAATTAAGGATTGCAGTATGAACAACTCATTCAATGACATAAAAAAATAATCACACCCATTTACTAAAAAGAAGAGTCGAAAGACATGATCTAAACTAGCAAACTTGCATTCAAATTCTAGAAGTACGACAAATAAACCATTCAAACAATAATGGAACAACATAAAGTTTATCAATAGCATAAGAAATAGAAAGGTCAAACAATGGAACAGTCTGTGAGTTCTTGCAATAATCTAAACAATACAAAGGCCTAGTCTCTCCAAAAATCCTATGATTCTAAAAACTAGTGAAAAAGCATGTGATCTCCTAACTTGTAACTTTTTTATTGGAACCTTCGAAACTATGGAACCCTTCCTCTAAAGCAAAGAGTAGTATTTATAGAAATCCTTCCACCTCTTGGAAAGAAACAATCGAAAAGATTCAGAATCTGAGCAATGATGTCGAGGAAATGATTTCCCTCGGTCGTTGTAACAAAAAAGATTTGAGACACAGCATTTGGTCTCCCTCCATAAAGGTGTATCCCCTACGAATGATGGCAATGGTCCAACAAAGTCTCGTACAGACAAGTGTCACCCTTTAGGATAGGCAGTTAGAAAATGTGATAGTCTGCTTCATCCCCCACATTGAAGAAGTGTGTGCCAAAGAGACGTGTGGCAGCATTTCGCTGCCCACAGTCGATATTTCCTTTCTTCGCTGAAAGCTTGCGTAGAGAGGACACACAACAAAAATTTTACTATAGACACTGCTTGCGGGGCCTACCAAATATTTATGCGAATGGGAGCTGTGTGGCACGCGAGTAGGGGCTAATGAGGAAGCGATCAAAATAACCTGCGGTGACGACACGTGGGAGCATTTCAGGGGCCGATAGAAGAGCAAGGAGAAAATTCCTTCGGAGTGTGATGAGAAGACACGTGGCTGAAGCCACGATGGCAACCAAAAAAGGGGGCAGATGAAATTCGTTGAAGGAATGGGCTAGTACTTAGCCAAAAATCAAACCCGAAGGGAGCATGGTGAATTTCAAATTCACAGCTTCTGGTGACTATTAGGGGCATTTCGCTTTGAGGAACGTGGAACCCAAAATTTTCTCTAGTTCGCATACCAGAGTGCCATCCATCGATGATGGAGTTAGAGCTTGGAAAGGGTTTCCTACAGAGGGGGTCAGTCATCTTTGGATGGCCTCGCCATATTACAAAAATTCTCTTGTGCTCCACCCAGGTCGAGTGTTTCTTTATAAGGCAGTGTCTCAGGTAAACCAGCCCCCACCTCACAATGAAAAAGTAGTTGTGCAAGAGGATGAATAACACCCTCAATGTTTGTTGCAATGGGAGGATGGCTGAAACTCTAGAAAGTGTTTGGGTCTTGCTCCTTTTCTTCAATTCTTTCTGTAATATGCTCGATCGTGGCAATCGACCCATCCTCAAGAAACAAAGATGGCAGATCCATCTCGCTCAGCTAGGAGAAATTCTCTCATATGTCATCCATTATCTTGTTCAAAGTAGCTATGACCACTTTAGTGCGCTGGAAGGCCGAGTGGAAATGGACAAATTTGTTTGTCGTCTAGGCAGCAATATCCTGATCTTTGATCCCTACCTTGGCCAATTCTTCATCAGAGACCGAATATAGCTTAGTGAGCAAACTCTTTACTTCTGGAACCTTTTCTAAGATGAACAGTGGGAATTGTTCAATTGTTCCATGAACCTCCTAGCTCAATTTTACTGCCTTTTAGATGAACCAGAGCGTTGGTTGCAATGTCAGGCAGAAGGTTTTAACCTTTTCCCAATAAGAAATATATATCCATCGAGCCAAGGGGATGAGGTCCGGCTATGCAGAGGAGGCTTGGAGAGAGCTCTTTAGAGAGGCAATCTTCGCATCCTTTGAGTTAATAACCTCTATTAATTTTGCACTCCTCTTTTTTGTGGATTCCAATTTCTCTCCAAAGTTATTTCTTTATACCAGTTCTCCTAAGCTCAGGAGTGGTTCACCAATTCTGTGTTAAGAGAGGACTTTGTCTCCTGAAGCTCTTTTTCTAACTGGGCCTTTCGGCCCTCAGAGTCCTTATGATTCTTTTCTAATTCCTGCTTATATAGAGCGCTTTGAGCTGCTAGCTCTTCCACCTTTTGTTGCAAATTATGCTTTGTTGAGGTCAGTTGGCTCTGGTATTTCTAGTTCCTTGCCCATAGCTTGTTGAGCAATGTGGGTTCAATGGACTGGGACTTATTGAGTTTCTCCTGGAGCTTGCTCCGCTCTGACTCTTTCGCTCGCACTTACTCAGACAAGCGTGCAACTTCAGCTTCTAGTGATTTCTCCTTTGTTTTCAGAAAACTAACTCTTTCCTTCACAAGCTTTAGCTGCTCCTCCTTTTTCTTCAATTGACTGCTAGATTTTAGAAAGTCAATCATCACCACCCATTGTGTTTCCTCCATGAGTTCCACCTTATCCTGTGGCCAAGCTATAGTAATATCAAGCCCCATAGCATACATATTGTAATCACCTGGCAGCATCTCACCTTGTGGTTTGGTAACATTCGGGTACATGGTGGCAAATTTTAGTGTTTATTGTTCTTCATTGTAAACTATATACACTTTAGGCTTTGCATCATTTTTATCATCATTTTCTTTTAAATTTTTGGATCTTGAGGGCTCGCATTTTATTCGTGGTTTCTCCTTGGGATATGAATTCGGATGATGACTGAACCAACCCGCCAATGATAGGTGTACCGAGAGGCAGGGAAAAAGGAAAAACCTGTGTAGCGGGCCCTTGCATTTTCTTTGGTGGGAGATTGATAATTTTCGAGGAGAAAAAGGGAACCTGCCATAGTTTGGTTTTCAAGCTAGTGGAAGGGCTCATCAGTTGTGGTGATGGGGTGGTCATAATTGAGTTCATTTGCTGGGCATACTGGGTCAGACTCAAGGTAGCAGAAGAAATAGGGGTGCCAATGGCGGTCGAGCTTTCAAAAAGAGAGGCGAGGAGAGATTGAGTAGCGATGGCCAACGTTAAGGTTCACGAAGGCGTTAAGATATATGGCCTAATTTGGGTGAATTGGGAGAAACTTCCCACAAACATTGTGGTAGGGGTAGATAAAATAGGGTCGACGCTTGTAGTAATGGGTGCTATGGGAATGGAAGAGAAGACCAAAGATTGAGAAGTAAGAAAAGCGGAAGTGGAAATTACCTGTTGACTAGATGTTGGTGATGCTTCGCTTGTCACTGGCTGCTTACTTACTTCAGGCTCCTAGCTTGTTGCGAGCACTTGGCTTGTGGCAGCTCCTTGTGATCCTTCTCCTAGAATAGCTTCAATCTGTTGCCGCTTAGCGAGTGGGGAGTCTTCAATCTCCACAGTCTCTATAGTTTATGTCTATTGTTGTTGGGGCACTCTTGTTATTTTCAAGGCCCAGGTGAGTGTCTGCGAGGCTCGTGACATTTTCAATCGTACATTTGAAGCGACATAGGAAGATTACCTTGTAGACTTCCTCTTTTGTTGGGTGGAGAACGCTGATGTCTCAACTTCATCCTCCGCTTGCTCTTCTCCTTCATCGGGGTTGTCTCCTCTACTATCACTTGAGTCAGAAGTAGGGTGCTCCTCATCCCACAGTCATTCAAACTCTATCTTCCTTTATGCCTTCATAAGGTATATAAGGTCGGTTTGTTTCCTGGCGATATATCTAGAAGGCTCGGATATTTTCACTAGTCCATTCTTCTTCATTCCTTAGCTTATTGTACAAAGTCTTCCCCATTTTATAGTTCACATCATAATCTGCCACCAGGAAATAGAACTTATGCCATGGTGGCTTGTTGTCTTCTATGGGGATATGAACCAAGTCAACCAACAATTCATCTTTATCTTCTAGTGGGTTGCGCCTCTGTTCCTAGTAAGGCTGATGGCTGTGAGTTACCTTGAGGCGATCATATGGTAAATCATTAAAAGGGTTGTAAACCCACTTGTCACAGATCATTACCAACCCTAAATGAGCTAGTTTATCTTGCAATAGCGGGTGTGTCTGCTTCTTTTTCAGGGCCACTATTTTGAAACTTAGCGAACAGGTGAAGAATCCCTTCCTCTTGATGTTTTTTGCACTACAAAAGGTAATATCGATAATGCATGCCTATCGGAACAATTCCAGAGCCAACACTCAATTAGTCACACATGTCAGAAGGTGGAAGGGTTCCCCAATGAAGCCTCACATTCAGATGAATGTAAAATCTGCTCTGAAGAACCAATCACATCTTGGAGTAAAATTCTGCATAAAATCTATCTGAGTCGAGGTGAGCCAATTAATATACTCATCCCCTAGTAAATCTTGCAAAATTGGAGTCAAGAAATGATCTGAAAAATGCGTAATAATCAAAAGTAGAAGAGAGGAGAGGCATCCAGACAGAAACTAGTTTTTTCCTACCCTTCTCATCAAAGATAGATAACTTTAACCACTCATCAAAGAAATTAGGGTTTTGATATAAAAACATATAAGCAAGATAGGAGACAAATCTAAACTTTCATTCAACTGGGTATTTGTTAATTTTTTCTATCATCTTCTTTGAGAGGAATTCTCCAAAATCATACTAGAAGTAAGATTTCTTCCTGCAAAATTGGAAAGTTAGGCCCAATTGAAAAGCATGCACCTCTTGGTCAGCGTCCAAACCGAAAACAAATACCATCATTGAAAAGGCATCTCACATGTCTTCCTTGAAAGCACCATGCGGCGTAGGAATTTATGGTGGCTTTTCATGTTCTGCTTCAATCCTTCTGATTTCTTCATTGTAAAACTCACGAGCCTTATCCCTAGTGCTCCATATTTTATCTCCTTGCTTAGGAGTGAATGATTCCACTTCCATCCCTCTTTACACGAGGTTTGGAATGCACAACATGTTCCATATGGCAGTCGAGTTGATGTTAACTGAAAGAGTCTGGCCTTCAATAGTGTTGGTACTTGGATTGAAATGCCTAATGGCTGAATCTACCAACTCTGGGTAGTAGTGCACAAATGGGACCATATACTAAGGAAATTCGTTGAACTATATTTTTTCTACAATTAACATTGGCCACTTGGACACCTTCATTTGTGCACAAGCCGATTCCATTAATCCTTTATGGTTTTTTACAAGAAAGGGATCATGAACATTATCCCAATCTTCATGAACTAAGCTCTGGTCTCTGTAGATTTTGGGCTTGTCCAGCCACCTTGTGTTTTCCCATATTGGATTTTCAGGGATGCCCGGTGTAGCATGCATAAGAAATATCCTCAAAGACATTAATGGCTAGTGCTCTTTGCAGAGCTTTAGCTAGTCTCTGCGTCGCCATTGGCCTAACTCCCTGACTTCAACTTTCTGCCATTGCTAATTTGCGGGAAGCTTTTTGCTTAGCTTGAATTCTTCTGCAATTTCACCTCGACTCTAGCAATGCTCTAGAACTTTTTTCTTTCTGCTTTGAGTAGTGTTCTTAAAAGAAAATTTTAAGTGCTTTAAAACTTTCTTCATGCAATACTTTGTGATCTTTTTTCAAGATGGTAGACGAGAATCACCTTTTTTGCATTTAATGCAGCATGTACCGCCAACCCTTTGGCCTGTGCAAGATGAATTACTTTCCATTTTGATTTGACAAGAATTAATAAATATAATTAGCAACCATATGTACAGTGCGATTTTCTTGGAACTTGAGCTGACGCTTTGCAAGTAGCTTAAGCATTCATATGCATTGGCAATTAATATCTTAAAAGGAATTATTAAGCCAAAGATGCACTCAACATTTGGAAAGATATGAGCTCCACCTTGGAATAAGTAAAATACTTAGAGGATGAAACCTCAGTCCTTGGCCATACAAAACACCACTCATTGATGCCACCAACTTAGGATAATTAATTAGCCTTTATTCATTTTGCATGCAGCAAACTGTACTTAGCAGACGCAAATGGGTTGGAAATTTGAGCGAATCTATGCATAGCTTTCAAGTTGGTACTTGATTAATATCACATCTATGGCAAGTGGATTACCGTGCCTTTCCTTGATTTTTTTATAAATAGGCATCTAAGCAATAGTGAAATCACACTTAGCGATTTGAGCAGAATTGGTATTAGGTAATTGGCATAGCAATTTAGCATTTGCAGTGCGTAGTGTTCTCATAGGCTAGACTTAGGTGCTTTGCAAGGATAGTTTTGAGGTATTTGCAGAAAGTCTGATAAGATGAATACCCCAATTAGGCTAGTGTCACACAAGTCCCAAACTTCCTTCCTAGGAGAGATTTCTACCAAGCGCTTAAAGAGAATGACGAAGAACAAGCATTCATTGTCCATCATAGCCATAAAATGGGTCTTGAGATGGGACTTCCTCGAGTACAAGGACAAGTATCGAGTTAACACTGATGTGTGCTCGCACTTTGTCACCTCCATGCTAGATATAGGAATTCCCAAGCCATTAATTCTTCATCTGGTGAAGGAAACTTTCCCCAAGAAATACATGAATGGCCTCGGTGAGGTCATTGCAAATGTTGCATATGGTTGGGGAATTCCAACTACGAGTGACCTTCAGAGGTTTATAGAAGAGGATGTGGTCATGTCGTGGCTGCCATTTTTGAGTGGATTCTGCCTCCAAATGCGAGATGAACACCACCAGAGGGTCACTTGAGCCTGCCACTTCCTTTTCTGCATCTACAACGTGGTGTCATTCTACGACATTGACTGGTACACGGACTTCAGGAACCCGGTGTTCTCTCTGCCTGCCTTTGCTCTGTTGGATGATGTTGATGTTGCTGATAATGCCCCCGTGGATGAGGATATTGTGGATGTTGCCATTGATGCATCTATTGTTGCTGCTCATGCCATGAATTGAAGACCTGCATTTTTCTTTTTCTTTTCTTTCAACAATCTCAAAGTAATCAGTCCCTTTTTGTATACATGCCTGAAAAAAGCTTTTCCGTAAAATATAACAGAAACATAAACGATATACTTTTGGAAACATGGCCTTATGAGCCATTTTGAAATTGTAAATATCAAAGCATATATAATGAAAATATATCTTTATATAATCATCTCGTTGTCTTCTCCTAGTTTCTGCAACTGGGTTATCTTTTCTTTTTCAGCATGTATGTATGAATTTTAGTTTTGCATGTGGGTGTTTAATTTTTTGCTCTATTCAGCTATGAGTTTATTTCCCTCACTCTCTACAACAATGGGTTACTTGTTTCTTTCCGCCATGAACCACGGAATGAAATAAAATACCAGCCAACAAAACAAAAGGGAAAGAAGGGAAAAGCATATTTACATGGGTATGGAAAGTAAGCTTAATTGAATAATTTCAAGTGAATTTCATTGACCGGAATCCCCAGTGCTTCTTTTTCCATAGTCTCTAACTCATATGTGTTGTGTTCCTTGCATTGAATTATTCTGAATGGGCCTTCCCAAAGGTTGTTAAACTTTCCATGTTGATCCGGCTTTGTGGCTTTTTCATTATATTTTAGCACCAAGTCTTTGTACTTTAGGCCTTGGTCGGATGTTTTCTTGTCAAACCACCTTTTAACCACTTGCTGGCGGTTAGGAACTTTTCCCTTTTCTCTTGTACTTCTAGCAACTTAGCTAATTGTACCTCCATTGTGTTGTTTTGTTCTACTTCGAGGGATTTTAGCAATTGTAGCGCTGGAATCTCCATGGAGATAGGTAATAATGCCTCTTTTCTATAAACTAGATCATATGGTGAAGTCTTGAGGACTTTCTTTAGAGTTATGTGGTCTGCCCAAAGTGTTGTTCAGATATTTTTGTGCCACTCTCTTTGATATTCTAACCTAATTCTTTTGAGAAATTGGACCAGATTCTTGTTCGTTGATTCGACTAAGCCATTCCCCTACGGATAGTAATTTGACAATGTTTTAATGAATATGTTGTGTGTAAGTACGAATTGACTTACCTTGGAGCCTAGGAAAGCTTTAGCATTATTGAAGATGATAGTTTTGGGTGGGCCAAATCTCATCACCAGTTCCTCTAGGAAATCCACTATCTCTGCCTCTATCACATTCTTGAGTAGCATGGTCTCGGTCCATCTCGTGAAGTAGCCTGTGGCCATTAAGATCCATTTATGTCCTACACTAGAGGCTGGGTTGATCATTCTGATGAAGTCTAAACCCCATTGCGTGAATGGCTCATCAACCACTATCAGAATGAGAGGCATTGTAGAATTATTTCTTCTTCCAGTGAAGAACTAACATTCTTTGCAATTTTTCACCAAGGAGTAGGAATTATTGAATAGCGTCAGCCAAAATTACCATGCGCACATGATTTTGATGGCAGTGGTTTTTGCAAAGAAATTCCCACAAGTGGGACTACTGTGGTAAGTTTCGAGGATTCTTTTTGCTTGTTTTGTGGTAACACATCGCAATAGAATGTCGTTGAAATTTCTCTTGAATAGGATCCCTTCGATGAGTGTGAATCTGTTGTTTTGCAGCTGGTAGAATCTCCTCTTCTAAGAAGGAAGGCCTGGTGGATACTTTCTTGTACGTATAAACCTTACTCTGTCTTCCAACCAACAACCTTTGGACTTTGACTCGTTCGTTAGGACTAGTTACGGCTACTCTTCTTTTGGGGCCATTTCTTCCTCATGCACAAGATACTTGCACAATCCTCTTCCCCAAACATTCTTGGTAGGCTTGACCTTAATGTCATACTCGAGGATCTTGGTGATCCAATTGGCTCTTTTCTAGATGATTTCTCCTTCTATGATGTATTCATGCACACTAGAATGTGCAACATAGACAATCACCTTGTTGTAGGAGATTAGGTGTCAGAACTTCTTGAGCCCCTTAACTATTGCAAATGCTTGCCTCTCTACAAAGTTGTAGTTTGTTTCATATTCCTTCAGGGTCTAGGAGTGAAATTCTATTGGATTCTCTCCCTTTCCTTCGTTATCTTTCTGAGTTAAGACAATAGAAATGCTTGACTTGCTACTGAATACATACATTATAAATTACTTTGATAAGTTTGGGTTGACCAGAACAGGAGTGGAAGAGATAGCATCCTTGATTTTCTCGAAGGCTTCTCTAGCCTCTTTTGTCCATTTAAATATTTGATCCTTTTTTAGCATTAGGGTAATTGGCCTAATTATTCCTATAAAATCATAAATAAATTTGCTAACAAAATTTACCTTCCCCAAGAAGGACTGAACACCTTTCTTGTTGACCAGAAGAGGGAGCTCTTTGATTGCTTTCACCCACTCAGGATCAATTGAAATTCCTTCTTTGGACACCACGTGCCCCAGTAGTTTGCCTTGCGGTACTCCGAAGACACATTTTTTTGGGTTCAGGGATATCCCAAACTCTTGAATTTCTTGAAAACCATCTCAAGGTGATCAAAATGATCATCCTTGGATTTGAAGAACATGTCAAATCATCCAAATAGATTAGGATAATCTTGTTGATTAGTTCACTGAAAGCAATATCCATTGCCCACTGGAAGGTAGCTCCCACATTTGAGAGGCCAAACAACATCTTGGCGTATGCAAACATTCCCCACTTGGTAGTGAACATTGTCTTATGTTGATCCTCCTTTTTGACCTAGATCTGATTGTAACCGGAGAAACCATCTAATAGGGAGAACATCCACCGTTTGCAGGATTGATTCCATTGAAGGTAGCGGGTAATGATCCTTCAAGGATGCTCTGTTTAGGTCCTGAAAGTCCACACATAAGTGAATATCTCCATTCTTCTTTCAGACCGGGACCAAATTAGATACCCACGTGCTATGCTTGATTGAGAAGATAATCCATGACTGGATTAGCTTTGTTAATTCTTGTGCCATTAGCACTTCAATCTTGGGATTGACTGGTCTTTGTTTTTGGTGGACAGGCTTTGTATCTTCCGCCAACTCTATTGTGTGATGAATGATATCAGGATCATATCCCCTGAGGTCGTCGTATGACCAAGCCACCACTCCATATTTATCACAAAAGTCAATCTAAGCCTTTCTTTATCACGATGTAGGACATCCTTCCCAACTTTGAGCTTTCTTCCATCTCTGACCTGAAGGTTTGCATAGTCACTTTTGTCTGCTACAAACTTTTGTTTGTCATTTCTTGCATCATCACAATCGAAAAGGTTTTCGAGAGTGACCAATCCTTTTGGAAGCTTGTTGGATTTTAGTTGGATGATATGTCCTTCATAGGCTTCAGCGATCTTCAGTTGAAGCTAGCTGAAAAATTCACCCAACTGCTAGATGAATGAGGCAATGTGTTCATCGCTGTCAAACACTTGCCAACTTTGGTCATTGTCTGGAACCGCCGGTTGGACTATTACTTGTATAGAGTGTTTGTTATGAATGAGATCGGAGGCAGGATCAAACTGAGATCCAATTGATGCCATGCGATCCACATCTATATTATGTTCTCAGGGCACCGTTTGAATGTTGAAGGCTTCAAAACCCTCAATCAGGTCCCAAACTCGGTGTCTATAGGATTGCATGTAGACATTTTTGGCCGCAGAAATTCCTCGGACTTGATTGACTACTAGTTTGGAATCTCTGAACACTATTAGTTGCTTTATTACCATCCTTTTCGCAAGGTTGATACCTTGCACTAGTCCTTTGTATTCAACTTCATTGTTCGAGCAAGCAAACTCGAAGCAGAAATACCTCAGTGTCTTTTCATTTTGTGGGGACATTAAACATATCTCGACTCCTGCGCCATTCTTGCATCTTGCTCTGTCGAAGTGCAACATCCACAGTTCTGAGGCTTGACCACCTTCAAATTCTTTGACAACCTTAGGGAGCACCTGATCTTCATCATAGATGACATAGGTGCCCAGCCCGGTAGCATGCTAGTTGCCAAAAGGGTCAGTATCTATATGTTCACTTAGGAGAACATCTTGATCATTCTGGTCTCCGGTCACTTTTTCATCTTCTAGTAGTTCAGCGCAATACGTTTCTTGCTTGGTGATAGAGGTATGCATGGCTTCAAAATTGATCATGGCTTCATCAACTACATGCTCTGAATGTAAAGCTTCAGATTCTATCTTCATTTTTGCACCATGCTTGGTTCTAAGGATCAAATGAGACCAATCCAAGGACAGGTATTCGCCCACTTTTGAAGTAAATTCTCGAGATAGGAAGAGGCAAAACATGGGGGGAACATTTATGATCATAGTGTCCTGTGGCACTATGATACTAGGGCAAGAAAATAAGGTCAAGGGGAGTGCTTTGATGACACCTACAGTTTTGACTCTATTTCCATCAAGCTACTTCACTCCTCTTTTTAAGGGTTCATAGCTGAGTCCTAAAGCTTCGGCTATTTGTTTAGGGATAACTGTGATGCTAGCATTGGAATCAATCATGGCATTGTGTAATAATTTCTCCCCTATAATGAGAGTTAAGAAGAAGGGTTGAGGCTTCGACTTGTCTCTTACTTCAGCAGGGGCTTATGTTGTGTTGTTTGTAAGAACTTTAGAGGAAGATGTTTGATCAACAACCCTTTCTTTGGGCAACTGCTCCATTGGTGTTGCACTTACGTCTTCCCAAAGAGCCTTCTGTAATAGCGTCTTTTGTTCTGAGATGGCTAGAATATCCCACAGAGACACATTAGCGGATGATTTCTTCAATTGTTCCACCACATAGAAAGGTGGCAGATTCAGAGGCTTTTGCTCCTTTGCTCTTGTTATAACAACTTCCCTTCGTGGTTGATATTGCAGTGACACTGCGAAGGCACTAGGCATCTGGTCAGAAGGACTTTTTGGTTGCAGACTGACTAGTTGTGGGACAACTGGTTCACCTATAAATCTCCTCTTTGAGCAAGTATTGTAGTCAGATTGTACTTGCAGTGTTTTAGATGTGGATGTATCATTGGAAAACATTGCTTCTTCTTCTTCCATCCATGAGAAGAGTGTGTGGTCGGGAGCGATGTCCGCTTCTTGCTCTAGTGACATCCCTTGCATTTGTGTGGTGAGCACTGTATTGTCCATTTGCGAAGAGGTATACACATAGCTTCTAGGGTGTGATGTTGTGGCTTGGTTGCGCTGCTCTGCCACCTTTTGTTGTAGGTTTTCGCGTGGGAAATTTTGGGGCATATGTGAATCGCTGCAAGGGAAGCACCAGGGATTGGTGTCATTCGCTAAGTTGTTTTTTCTTGCGGTCAACTCTTTGCTCGAGCTTAAGTTAGCACCTTGTAGCAGAGTGGGTACCTGTACTATTTGATTTTTTGTTTGCACCTACGGATTTGTGTGAGCGCCTCCTTGGAACTGGTTTTTTTAGTAAGAGGATCTTCTACCTTGATAATTCTAATAGGTAGGCTTCGAAGGTATAGCCTGGTTGCGCTTGATAACGGTTATCTCGTTGACAATAGTTTGCAATATTTCCTTGAATTCACTCATCTCCTCCTTTGAAGAGTTGGATGTAGAGGAAACATTTTAAGGCACACTTGGATATGTGTATATGGATTGGGGAGGAGCTGGTGCGTTGGTAGAAGGCATCTCCTGAGCAAGAACTAATATTTATGGAAATATAGGAATGATGGGCCGAGACGGAAATTTCCCAGCGTCTATCAAATTGTTCTCCACTTTAACAGCGATGCTATATGCGCCTGGTACTATAGTTCTGCCTAGAGATTGGATCATCATTGATATGTTGGGATTGATGGACTTCAGGTAGAAAATGAATGCTAGATTTGGTGGTGGGCGGATATCAACTTGAATCCTCTACCAACTTGTATGGAACCGAGCATTGAAGTAAGCCATGGCTTCGTGCGGGGCCCGCTTTATGATCGACAGTTGATAATATAGCGATGATCGGTCTCTTTCATTCGAAAACCTATGATAGAAAGGCTCCCTGAGCTCATCCCAGTTACTGATAGTATTTTCTTGTAATGTGCAGTACCAATCTAGTGCCTTGCCCCTGAAAGAGGTGGCAAGCAGCCTTAACGCCACATTTTGGGCTGTAACCCCATGTACCAGGCATACATCCACAACATCTTGCAAATGTTCAAACGGTGTTTTTGAGCCATCTCTGGTGAATTTAGGTATAGCCTTTAGGGAAAAAACTGGGATAGTGGCCCAAACGACAAGTGCTATTGGTGCAATAAGAGGGCTTCCAGCATCCCATGCCACATAATTTATTTTAGTGGCAGGAAACATGGCTAGCGGAAAGGGAGGAAGCAGAATGTTTACTAATTGGGTCACGGGCTATACTATCCCTAATGGTGGTACTAATAAACCAAGATTTTTTTTTTTGGGATCTAGTAATAGGCCGATGGCTCATACACCCTTTTGAAAATTTGATTCATTAAGCTCAGTCCCACTGGGCATGCCAGGAAAAAACAAATTGTTGATGCCAAAAATTGGAAAGGTAACAACCCTTTGTGCGAAACTCAGTTTATGGGGGACTTATTGTGCTAAACTACGTGACCTCCAGATTTTTAAAGAAGTCAACTTCTTCTATAATGGGGTTTTGGAATGGGAAAAGGAAGAAAATATAGAAATAAAAGATCTAACTAAGGCGATGTGCCAGAATTTAGATAAAAGACACGATAAACCTATCTCTTGGATATGATCTAAGGGTCTACTTAGCAATTTACCATGTCCTAGAATAACAAAAATTAAGGATTGCAATATGAACAGCTCATTCAATGACATAAAATAATAATCACGCCCATTTACTAAAAAGAAGAGTCGAAAGACATGATCTAAACTAGAAAACTTGCATTCCTATTATAGAAGTATGACAAATAAACCATTCAAACAATAATGACACAGCATAAAGTTTATCAATAGCATAAGAAACAAAGAGGACGAACAATGGCACAGTCTATGAGTTCTTGCAATAATTTAAACAATACAAAGGCTTGGTCTCTCCAAAAATCCTATCATTCTAAAAATTGGTGAAAAAGCATGTGATCTCCTCACTTGTAACTTTTTTATTGGAACCTTTGGAACTGTGGAACCCTTCCTCTAAAGTAAAGAGTAGTATTTATAGCAAGCCTTCCACCACTTGGCAAGCAACAACCGAAAATATTTGGAATCTGAGCAATGATGTTGAGGCAATGATTTCCCTTAGCCATTGTAACAGAAAAGATTCAAGACACAACATTTGGTCTCCCTCCATAAAGGTACATCCCTTGCGAATGATGGCAGTGGTCCAGCAAAGTCTCGTACATACAAGTGTCACCCTTTAGGATAGGCAGTTAGAAAATGTGGCAGCATCCCACAACTCATAGTCTGCTTCATCCCTTGCATTGAAGAAGTGTGCACCGAAGAGACGCATGGTAGCATTTCACTGCCCATGGTCGATATTTCCTTTCTTCGTTGAAAGCTTGCATAGAGAGGACATGCAGCAAAATGTTTACTGTAGATGTCGCTTGTAGGGCCCACCAAATCTTTATGCAAATGGGAGCTATGTGGCACGCAAGCGGGGGCTGATGAGGAAGTGAAAGGAAGCGATAAAAATAACCCGTGGTGACGACACATGGGAGAATTTTGGGGGCCGATAGAAGAGCAAGGAGAAAATTCCTTCGGAGTTTGATGAGAAAACACGTGGCCAAATCCGTGATGACAACCAAAAAAGGGGCTGATGAAATTCATTGAAGGCATGGGTCAGTACTTAGCCAAAAATCAAACCCGAAGGGAGCATGGTGAATTTTGAATTCACAGGTAACTTTAAGATGGTTGAGGTGGCATATGAAAAATTAGGTCATATGCATTAGATAGTTGGGGAGTAGGAGATGTGGTTCTACATACACAATGTATTAATTCTTTATGACCCAAATCTTGTCCACCACAACAAATATTTATTTTTGTATACTTGGTCTAATTTATATAGTGTATTTAAAAATTTCATTAAGAGGATTGATCATGCCATGATATCAATGAAACCATACTTTTATTTTATTGACTTCTACTCTATTTTTGTATAACCCCTACAAATTGTGTCCTTTTAGATCACTCACCTATTTAGTTAAAAAATGAATGAGTATATCAAAAAAATAATGATAAAAAGAATATTTTTTTTGAGCATCCAATTGGTACATCATAAATTCATGTTTTCTTATATTCAACATCTTTGAAAATTTATGCCACATCTACCAGGTGATCTAAGGATTGGATTGTTTGGTTATTTAACCTAGCCATCACCCTAACTACCCATTTCTTAAGAATGTTTAATTGATAGTTGGAAAATTTTATCACAAATACTATTTGACCATGGATTCAAAGCCAATCCAACTCTTTCTTATATCAAATTGGTTCCTTTCCACATATGCATCCAAATCTATGTGGATAAGTAGCATGACCTTATATAGGTGATTAATGCTCACACTACATGAGGAGCCTAGACTAAATCCAAAATTCACTAGTTGAAAGTTGGAAATTGTGTTACTAAAGAATTTTTCCTATCCCTAATCTACCTAAGAATTCTTCTCAAAAGATCAAGTGCATCAAAGAGAATGGGAAAATAATTTTAATATTCTTGATATGATGCATTCATTTGTTCAACACTATGATAGATTCTTCCACTCCCAATTCCTATCCCAATTCCTATCCCAAAAAATTATGGTTCTTAAATGGATTACATAATTGATATTCCATTTAGGATTTCAAAGGATCGGGTTTTTATTAGTGAAAAATCCTTTTCTTAGGAGGATCTCCACTCAATTTTGTTTGGTGTGGATAATGATAAAGCTCCTATTTAAGATGGACTTCCTTATGAATTATACAAAATCATATGGGATGATGTTAGTAATTAAGTACATACCAAGTTTATCTTAATGTTTTTAATTCTAAATCTCTATGCACTATAATCAATCGAGGAAATATTAAGTTAATACATAAAGTTGGTGATCTAGAGATGATATGTAATTGGATACCTTTCACCCTTTTGAACATCTCATGTACAAAATCACTTCGAAATATTTCACTTTAGATATTAGGCATCTCCTCCCATTGATTTTTTTCACTCAAAAAGTCTTGTTCTATTTAATGTATGTATCTCCATGATAATTTTATTGATGTTTATGAGGGTATGGAATGGGCACATAGGTCCAATTCACAAGAACTTTTCATCAAAATTAATTTGGAGAGATCCTATGAGACAGTTGAATAACATTTGATTCTTACCATCTTTAGATCTCTAGGATTAAATCCCAAATTCATCCAATCAATTCAAATGCTCTTTGGTGATTATTTTATTTTTCTCACCATTAATTGATTCCAACCTAAATTATTTCACATTTTTAATTGATGTGACAAGGTTTCCCTCTTATCTTTTTTCTCTATGTGTTGTTTACTGAAGATTTTGGTTATCTCACATTACCAATGCTACTTTATAGTAGAGGAACAAAGGTACTTATCTACCTAGAAATAATTCTCAATAATTATTTTATGGTCACTTTGTGAATGTTTTTTTCTTAACACACATTGGGAGAAACGATAATTTTTGTTGGACCTTCAAATGCCTTGATACATTTTTCATTGCCTCGAGCTCTTTTATTAAATGAAATAAAAAACAATGTTATAGCTAAGATTTTTCTCATCCCCCAACTTGGATCCATAATTTTGGATAGAAATTGATTGATCATGGAGAAATTTTTAAATATATAGGAACCTATTTTTCCTTTTCAAGCCAATTAGTTCACAATTTGGTAAAAAATCTAATAAAAATGAAAATAACCTTTTAAATCACCAAGACACTCTCACTAATAGGTAAATTCTATAATTTCTATAAATTTATATGATTCATGTATATACTACTCTTTTTGAGTGCCCTCTAGCAATTCATACTATAAGCTACAAGCTTCTAAGGGACTTTCTTTGCGTCAATTCTAGTTGAAATAATTTTTTCTTGGGGTGGCCTAAAATATTTATTGTTTTACGTATAGATTTAAAACAAAAAGGCTTCATTAATGTCCATAAATTGGGTGTTTCTCTTTGTACTACATAAATAGTATGTATGAGTGTTTTGACACACTAAAAAACCCAATTGAAATAGTTAGTGTATCTCACCTCTCTTGAAGGGTGACCATTTTCATCAAAGAAGATATTTAAGAACCCTAACTTTGTTTATATGACTAGGTATTGGCTATGCATGATGACTCAGTGGTACCTTTGTATATTTTTTTCCAAACCAAGGGTCTTGTAGTGTTTTAAAAGCTATCCAAATAATCATGCGGTTAGTTGCAAAAATATAACTATTGTTTTAGGTTTAATAATGTATGCACAAATTGATATAACATTCATTGAGTTTAAATATATTTTAATCATAATGGTTTAATATTACATTAGTAATTTGTAAGTTTAGGTCCTAAAAAATCAATCTTACTCAAATTTTTAAAAAAAGGAAAGAAATGAGGGTTGATTTAGAGAGAAAATAAGTCTATTTTTTATTAATTGTATTTTTTTTTGTAGCAACCAAGATTACATGCAAGAAACCAAGAAATTTCACAAAGATGAATTGCACAAATAGCAAGTCAAGTAACTATCATACAATGATCAATATTTGGATCATACAAATTTACATTAGAGACCTTACATATAAAGGAAATGATGAGGAGGTGAGATAGTAGGAATGAAAGTATGACTACCCCTCCAAGAGTGAAACATATGTAGGATTGTGTGGAAAAGTGTAGGGAAACTTGGTGAGTCTACATGAGGTGAGACAAAAAGTGATATGTCTCCTAGGTGAGCTGAAAAATATTTTGAATAGGAATATCCTAGATAGGATACAATCTAACTATTTTAGTAATAACTATTTTTACACTAACATCCCCCTTAAGTGATATTAGGGAGAAACCCACTCACTGAAAAGATGAGTCTCGATAACAAGGCCTAATAAGGTAATCATATAGAAGATAAAAGTATCTCATAAATGGAGAGGACCCACTGGGAAAAAATCCTCTCCAAAAAAGGGAAATGAGAAGGATACATAAACCTCCTCAAAATATTTATGATGAATATTGGAACATCATGATAATTAACTCCTAGGGCATGTAGAAGTTGTAAACTATGTTGAAGATGAATTGATAGTGCCTGCTAGAATCAACAAAATCCAAAAGACTGTAGATCAAGATAGAAGAAAAAAATTGCATGACTGACATCAAGTACACTACTCATCCATGAATACATAGATGTAATAAAGGAAAAATAACTTTTTGAAGTTGAAGGTGTAGATGGTAATATGATCAAGGAGCACAAAAACACTACACAAGTGACCTATAGTCTGTAGATTAATAAATGTGCATGGCTCTACATAAGTACTAGAATCTCAAAAACCATCATAAAATAAAATTGTAGAAGGTTTCTCCATCACTCCACTAAAACTAAGGAACATTTATCATAACCATGTGATGATACCACCCTTAATGTTGACAAGGGAGAGGTATAGGAAAATTAATTAAAATGTGGCACATGTGTGCAAGATAATATAGAATGCAACATCAGGTCCAATATGATGTACAAGAAACACTAAAAGGGGTGTACAAAAACTAAGGCACACATGCATGAGACAAGAATCAATATGATTCATTTTTTTCATGGAGGGGAACTCACTTGACAAAGATCTGATAACAAAAATTAAGGCACTACACAATCCCCCATGGCACTTTATAACTTAGTGCAAGTAAAAAAGAGGCATAATAAATATGCAAAATTCCCTCCTAAGGAACACAAAACTAGTTTTGGCACTTTATATTAGTACATTTACAAACAAATGTGTTCATAGATTTATTATAAATGTCAAAAAAGGACAAAATGGGTTAATTTCATGAGGTGGAAAATAAAGAAATAGACCAAGACTACCTTAAAAATATCAAATGAATGACTAAAACTTGACCATTAATGCCCCCCAAAAAAGAAATATTGTTGTAAAAACGCCCCCAAAAATATTTTATAAGATTAAATATAATTTTGTACCTTGGAAGCCAAAATCAACCGTTTATAACTCACAACAGTTTTACAATTTTTTGAGAAAAGAAGAATTCTAAAGAAAAAATATGTACTAATGGATTCCTTGTGTTTTTCTACTAATATTTTCATAAAAGAATATTGCTTAATTTACCAATGGATATTTATATAACTTGGAAAGCCACCACTAAGACCAAAATCCTAAAAATCCAAACCCAAGAGAATCCCAAAAATCAAGATGTCAACAATTATTTCCTTCTCCCAAACCCACAAATGGATGCAATTAAGTTTATTCATTTTGAAGAAGCTTGAGGAGTTTATCCAAATTATCATGGGGAAGGGATCCCCAATCCTTTGCATGCTAGGCATTGTCACTATTAGAGGCCTACTTAGCTAGGAAATCAACCACACCATTCCATTCTTGAGGAATATGAGAGAAGGTAATGAAATTGAAATTAGGGATGAGATGAATATCTACTCCACCAAAGAGGCCATGCTCCAAGAAGAGTCACTCAAAACATATTTGTTCAAGAGGGATAATAGGATCATGAAGTCCATCTCACATATTATTTTCTTCCAACCCAACTCATATGCTTTTTCAAGAACAACAAGAAGGAATCTATACTCCATTTTATTGTTAGTGTAAACACCCATGTGAGAGGAGAAAAAAGACAATAGGACCAGTAATATCTCTCTCAATTCCTCCAACCCGCATAGGATATGGTCTAGATTTCCTCTTCATGAGCCACTAGTGCTAATTTTCAAATAAACTAGGAGGGGGCGAAACCACTTACCAATCTAATTCACCTTCATAAAGGCTTTACTTCTATTATTTGAGCACCTAGAATACCCAGTTGGCTAAGATAACCCCAAATGGTTAGCCAAAAAAATATTTGAAATAGGGAGTGATTCCTCAAGGTAGCACTTTATAGCAATAGTTTCCTTGAATGAATCTTTGATTTTTTTCCATACTTGAGCAACTAAATTTTTGAACTCCTAAAAAATTTAGCATTTCACTTTAACCATATTTTCTAGAGAATAAAGATAGTACCAGGCTCCCAAGAAACTATCAAGAAGGAGGTAGATGTAGGTGGCCTACCTAGAATTAGAAATTAAGCACCACAATATTAGTAGGTAAGATTCCACTTAATGCTCTAAAAAAATTTAGTAGCAAGGGCTTGGAAATTAAGCTCTATTTGATGAAGACAAAGATTGCCATTTTTTGGCCCATAAACTTGGTCCCATTTAATGAAAATCCATTTCTAGGTCTACAGATCTTCCTTTCCCAAAGAAAATTTCTAGATAGCATATCAAACTCCTTAAGAAATATTTTAGGAGAAAATAACACAAAGAATCTATAAATAAGAAGAGATTGCAATACATACTTTAATAGAATCAACCTCCCTACAAAGGACAACTATTTGAAGGTCCATTAAATAACCTTCATTCATAATCTTTATAAAATATTCTTCCACTGCTCTATTTTGATTTTATCAAAAGATAAGGGAATGATATAATTGAAAGGTAGCTTCCCTATCCTGAAATGAAGGATACTTGCAATTCTTTGTTGAATTAGCTCCATAGTATTAAAAAAAGAAAATATTATATTTGTATTCATTAATTTTTTGACCAGAAGCAAAAATATAAATATCCAACACATTCCTAAAACTTATCGCTTCCCTAATTGAATCAACCCCCATTAAATTTGTCTCATCCACAAATTGAAGGTAGGATTGAGAATCCAAGTCGAGCTAGACTATGACCAACCTTAGATGTAACCATTAGCCCTTCAACATTTAAGAAATCTAGACCAAAACCTTCAACCATGAGGATAAACAAATAATGTGACAAAGGATTAACTTGTTTGAGCCCACCTAAAATATGGGAGGGAATACCATTGCTAAGGATTGAGAAGGAGGAAAAAGTCACATAGCTCATGACCCAATCAATCCAACCCACAGAAAATCCAAAAGTCGATAACATGCTCTTGAGAAAAGACCATTGGACCCTATCATAAGCCTAAGACATATCCAACTTAATAAACATATATTTTTACTTAGAATTAGACATGGAATGAATTTCCTTTGAAGCAACAATAACACCATAAATAATTTGGTGACCCTTTACAAAACCTCCTTGTTCTTGAGAAATGAGAGGCCAAATCCCACTTCAGTTGTTCAACAATGATCTTGGTGATGATCTTATAAGTGACATTGCACAAAGAAATGGGGTCGAATGAATCAAAAGAGATAACATCTTCCTTCTTAGGAATCAATGCAAGAAGGATAAAATTGATAGCCTTTATCATCTACTTGTTAGACTAGGAATCTTGAACCACCTCCAATAAATTATCTTTTAAAATGTCCCAAAATTATTAAAAAGATCAACTAGAAAATTATCAAGACTAGGAGCTTTACCTTTATTCATTTGAAATATTTGCTTTCTCCAATTCCCCAATGGGGATTGGACTCATTAAATGATCATTCATATCCTCAGGGACTATGGAAGGGATCTTCAATTCAAGATAATCCCTTCCTCTTCCAACAAATAATGAGAACTAATCTCAGAGAAGAAGTGGAGAAGTTATTGACAACCTCCAAAGAGATGTCTTGAAAGGACGAAAGGAGATCCCCCTGAGTTGAGGTAATAGAATGAAGAACATTGCCACTTTTAATTTCTTAAAAAATTTATGGAAAAAGGAAGAATTATTATCTCCTTCTTGAAGCCAAATAATTCTTAATTTTTGTTTCCAAAATATCTCTTCCCTAAGCTCCCATTAATTTAGCACTCTAGAACAAGATGATTCCTCTAACAAGAGCTCCTCAATCAATCCTCATTCCCTAAGTTGAGAAGTAATAACATCTTTTTTTATTCATCTTGGGCCTTTTCCTTAAAATATCTCCAAACATTCTTTTTTTCAATTGCTTCAACTCGAGCTTAATAAATTGGATCCTCTTGAAAAGAGAGTACATAGTAGTACCAAAAGAAGGCTTACCTTCCAACCACCAAAAATATATAAGATTTAAAATATTGGGATCTATAAGCCACATTAGCTAAAATTTAAAGGGAAGATTTTTGGGAAAATAGAATAGAGAAGAAGAGAACTTGATAAGCCAATTATCAAAACCCTTCCACAAAAAGATATATGAAGAATAAGGAAACAAGGAATATATCAAACCTCTCTAAAATTGAATCTAGGCTACATCTTCTATTATTCTAAGTAAAAAAAATAGTTTCTTGGTTTAACATCCACCAAGTTAAGAAATCACAAGTTATCTCTCAATAAAGAAAAAGATGGGTCAAGATGGTTAGAGCCACCCAGTTTTTCTTTAGAGCTAAGAATAACATTAAAATATCCAACTAGTATCCAAGGAAAAAGGGAAGGCTTAGATCTAAAAAATATAATATGTGACCACAACAAGACATTATCATGAAAGTCTATAGGAGCATATATATTAGAAAGAAAAATGGATCTTCTTGACTCGAAGCAAGAAGCAACAACATAAAAATGTTAGGATTAAGGTGTCATCTACTTTATAAATCTTATGTCATATTACATGGTTCCAACATCCTTGGAAAGTGTCCCTAGGAACTTAGGGTGTATTGGGAAAATATTTTGTAAACTTTATTTTCATCATTGTTTGTAATATATTCATAAGGGGTGATGGGTTCCACTAGTAGCAGTAAACGCAACTTGTGGAAATGAATATTTAATATTATTTCCCCACATGTGGAAACCTAGAATGAGATGGTAAAATATAAGGAAGATGAAAAATGAGTGATTGTTGGGCTTCTCCATGTGGGTGCTTCAAAAGAGACAACATGTGTCTCTTAGTATTCTATCTTTTGTTGCATTTAATGTAATGTTTAGTTTTTGAGGTTTGGGTGCCCAAGTTGGAGGGAAAGTATTAGAGTCAAAATTGGTTCCCTTTCATATTTTGATGAGGTAATACAAGGGTTGGGACTTTTAGAATGAAGAGTCATCTTTGGGAACCATGTTTGGTGCTTAAGACCTCTTTACAAGTCTCTATATATCAGCTCCTTGGATGTAGAAATAGAGAGGAGCAATTGAATGTAGAGTTACTTTGCAAGAATAAAGACATGCTAGAGCATAAAGAGGTTTTTCACAAGTACACATGTCCTACCATGTTGGAGGCAAAGAGGAGAATGAAAGTGAATGCATTTTAATCTCATTTGTTTGAAGATAATGCTTGAACTTGGTCTCTCTTCTTGGTAGTTTTTTTTCCTACAAGGGTTTCACGATGTAAATCTCCTATTATGTGGTGCCTTTTATGTTGCTGATTTGTGCCTCTTTGTTGCTATCTTATGGTGATTTTATTCTTTATTTATTGTTGTTATAAGTTCACATAAGGTGGTGTTATTACATATGTTATGTTAGCTAATTTTTACCATCATAAAGAAGATGGATCTAATCATGGTAATTCCATATTAAGGTCACTTAATTTAAGATTTGCATCATCCAATTTTCATATTGTAGTAGTCAAAGAATTGTATCTCATACATTGAAATCATAACTTGATTATTTGGATAGAGATTGAAATTTTCCAATATTTGGTATCAAATCCTATATATTTCCCAACAATAAAGAGTATTTATTTGTGAACCAGCAAGAGGGATAATATCTTCAAGGATCCCAAAGACAAGAAAGCCCTATAGACACACCTTGAGCTTCGATACACTGATAGTGACTATCTCTCCAAATATTGGAAGAAAGATAAATTATTTCTTCCATCAAAACCTTAGTTTCTTGAGAAAAGATCATATCAAGCTTATTATCTCTAATAAGATCTCAAATCATTTTTTACAAGGGTTGTTGTCTAGGCCCCTAAGATTCCATGAGATCATAATCATTTTTGGAGGTTATGAAAAAGGGTATCAAGCATCTTAATAACCCCAAATTCCACTAAGGATTCCCCAATCATCCTTACCTTTTCTTGATCTCGTTTTCTCCCAACTTTTGAAAGATTTTCTAGGTTCCTTTTTTGATATTCTTTTGTTGGAGCCCAAGATGAGAAAATTCTTTCTTCTTACCATCATCATTCAAATTTATTCCCTGAGAAACCCCAATTATGAATCTAGCACCATTCTTTCATATTGAGCCTCTTACAAAGAAGGGAAGACATCCACCATAGTCGAGTCTCCACCTACCACCACTAGATCTTGACCCTCAGGGTGACTAGCATGAACACATTTCTCATTATTTGAATTTTTTTACTATCAATTGGTTCATTGTCTTCAACTACAGTGGGGAAATCATCAAAATTAGAATGGATCAATTCTTTCTCTACATGATTCTTATCCTACATTAAGGAGTCGGGTTCCTCAAAGTTCTCAAGAACATCAAACCTATTGTTGAATTTTCCTCTTAGTATAGATCCTTTTTCTTTTGATTCATATTTTCCCCCTTATTTTTAGATTTCATTGGAATAAATCCATTTGGGTTTGGTTCAATTGCATGCATTGGGGCTTTCCCTTTTTGCTTATCTCTAACAATTTGAGACTTCAAGAAGAGTTGAGTATCCTCAAGATTTTTTTTTAGGAAATTTCTCTGCCAATGTCCATGTGCATGATAGGTACTACATCAAAAAATGAGAGCTTCATAATCTAATTTTTGAACCCAATGCATGTTGCCCAATCTAATTTCTACAAAGTCATGCAAAGGTTTATTCAAATCAATTTCAGTTTAGAAATGTGAGAAAATTTTGTTACCTTCCTTTAAAATGTTTGATGAGATAGACCCAAGGGTTTTCCCAAAATAACCATTGATTATATGATATTAGATCTCTAGAATTCCATGGGGTGATGAGGTAGCCAAACCTAAATTAGAATTTTAAACAAAAGTTCCTCCATCGGGTCAAAACCCACATGCCATGGTTTGATGAAAAGACTTGCTTGGTTGTGAAAGTACATGGGCCTCCTTCAAAAAATGCATTATGATCAACCATTCTTGAAAAATCCACATAAAAGTAGCCATTTTTCATGAGATTGATCTCCATATCTCTCTCAAGTTGTAAGTTCCTACAAACCTAGGTCTCCAAAAATCCAATAAACCCCCAAGATCGATGAATTCACAAACTAATGCATGCTCATCCAAATACAACGCATTCTACACAATCACATTTGGATTAACGACCATGATAGGTCGATCTTCAATAGACTCCAAACACCCATTTGATCTGGGTTGGACATCTCATTTGTAATTCCATGCAACAAAAACCTCACAACATTTTCATGACCAAAGGATGAAGAATCATCACTCCTTATAGCTTCTTTGAATAAAATGGGGGGGAGCTCACCTAGACCCCCAAGCATCGCCATGAAATTAGACGACCCAACCATAGCATGTACAACACAAAATACAAACCACAAAACACACAATAAAGAGTAGAAAATGAAGCGATGAAACTATATAAACTACATACCTTTTCTAGTTGTTATGTCTAAAGTACACCTACATCTGCTGAGATGAAACATGGTTCTATCGTGATTGACGATGGCTATGCAAAATCAAGCTTAACATGTTTTCATTTAAATGTACAACCATTGCTAAAAATATAACTAGTTCAAATTGGCATATGTATCTTTAAAGCGGAAAAATATATCCATTATGACAATTTTGATTTCAACCAGCCTTAAATAAATAAAAAATTTGTCTATAATGCCAGTTTAAAGCACAAGAAATTTGCTTGTAAAGAAACACATATGATAAGCAAATGTTGTGACGATAAGAATCTCAACATAACTATTTGATTTTGTTGTTTTTTTAATTTTAGGTATACAGACCATCAAAGTCCATGATATAAGTGATAAATGCCTCTTGACATAATTATTAATGACATATAATATTAAATATTATTATATAATAATTATCATTATCATAGTTATTATTTATATAATATATTATTTAAACTATCAAGAAATATAATATATCTTAAATAATTATTATTTAAATTATTATTTAATAATTATTAAATATTAATTTAAATATATTAAATACAATCTAAATAATATATCATATATTAATGATAATTATTAAATATATAATATGTTTAATATTTATTCCAATGTCTTATTTTTTCAATATTGACATGTGAAAACAATTACTAAATATTACATAATTATTTATTATTATTTAATTAATAATGTTAAATAAATATATTTTAAATAATATTATTTATTAATATATTTATATAATGACGTGTACTCTATTTAATATTAGTATTGATAATAATGTTTAATACTAATATTAATAATAATTATTAATATTATGAAATAATCATTTAATATTATTTAACTAACAATGTATTATCAATAATATTAAACTATATTAATTATTAATGATAAATAATATTTATATATTTATATATTTAACATTAATATTAATATTAACTATTAATTATTATATAGTGTTATATATTATATATTAAATATACTTTAAATAATATTAATTATTTAATATTATTTAATGAGGTTTGAATCTTGGTGGTAAGAATATCACATTTAAACCATCACAATTTGTCAATATTAACAAACTATTATTAAATAATAATTATTTAAGATATAGATTTCTTTATAGTTTAAATAATATATTATATATTAATCATAATTATTAAATATTTAATATTGTATTATTATGCCAAAGGCGTATCATATTTGGAAATGGCCAACCTGATTTTCACTATCAACGGTTAACACGTCATTCGTTTTTGCAGGGCGGTAATTTTTTTAACCACAGATACATTTTTGTGATTGATTTTTTTAGATAGTTTTTAAATCATATATAATGTTCATTAATTATTATTTATGGGTGTATTAAATTGTATAATTACATTTATTACTTTTTTCTTTTATGTATATTATATTAATTTATTTATATGTTATTTGTTTTAATTATATTTATATTTATACTATATATTATTAAAATAATATAATATTTATATATTATTTTTTATATCTGTATTACATTATATTATATATTTTATAAATAATATTATATTGAAAAATATTAGCAAATAGATTTAACATGTTAATATATATTTCTATTTTTATATTAATATGTTCTATTTTAATTAGTATTAAAAGGCAAAAAATAAAATTAACAAATAATTTGCATTATGTTATTATATTTACTTTTACAGTTATCATTGGGTGAAAGTTTTTCGTTATTTTTTCATAAAATTTTAAGTAATAATTGCATATTTATGTGTACTTTAAAATATAATAATTTTCTAATTTAAATATCTAAAATTATGATTACGTTTATTATTAGATATTTTATTTTATACTATATGAATCTAATATAATATTTAGCTTTAATTATAATACATCTTACATTATATATACTATAATTACATTTTTAATTATATATACATTATATTATTTATTTATTTTGTTATTACAGGGGTCCCCACCATGTGGGCAACTACAAATAATTTGCAATATGTTATTATGTTTATTTTTATAGTTATCATGGGGTGAATTTTTTTTGTTTGTTATTTTTTCATGATGAAATTTTAAGTAATAATTGCATATTTATGTGTACTTTAAAATATAATATTTTCTAATTTAAATATCTAAAATTATGATTACCTTTATTATTACATATTTTCTTTTATATTATATAAATCTAATATAATATTTAATTAATATAAATTTTTTGTCATACCTTGGATACCTCGGGCCTAGTCCTTTGTAGGTGAGAACCCCGCCCACAATAAGTCACACCTCTTAAACCCAAGAGTGGAGTCAAACCCGAGACCAATAGGAAACAAACCCAACTCAAATATATACATTATATTATTATTATATTCTATAATATAATTATACAATTATTAGAGGTAATAAACCATATCTCATAGTTTAATTGATCTATGGATAGAATAGGAGAAAAAAACTATACGTATGTTAATATATTAGAAAATATGTGATGATTATAATAGTTAATACATAAAATAAAATAAAAATATATAATAATATTATTATATAATTAAAATATAACATAAAATTAATACTACAATAATATATAAACAATATCATTTTTAAAACGACCTACCAATTGACCTCGTGTGCTACACAAATGTATTGAAAAAATAAGCCAAATTTTTCGGCGTACCCATTGCACACCAAGGTGCGATTGCTAGTATAATAACAGTTAATATTCTATATTATTAATAATTAATATAGTTTCGACTAGCTTGACAAATATTTAAAACAGTTTAAATAATATTCAATATCATTTAATTTTTTCGTCTCACCGCCTCGTACATAGCGCAGTTCGCCAGAAAATAATATCGTTTGACAAATAATCAATATAGTTGAAATAAAATTAAATATCCAATTTAATTTTTTCATCTGACAGCCTCGTGCACAGCGCTGTTCGCCACAAAATAAGATCGTTTGCCCTCCGCAATGCATGCCAAATTGTAGTAGAAGAAGAACCCAGCCTTGCTGTGTTTGCATGCGGATTTGTTTGTGTTGTTGAATATGTCGACGAGCAGTTTGGACGAGATGTCGATGCTGATGGCGAATTCTAAGCTGGAGGAGGAGAAAGATGAAACCGCGGGAGCTTCGAGCTTGACAATCTCGTATCAGCAGCAGATCCGGCCGCTGGTGGATGCAGTAGATAAGCTGCGGAATCTGGACATAATGAAAGAAGGAATCCAACTTCCGAGCATTGTGGTGGTGGGCGACCAGTCGAGTGGCAAGTCCAGCGTCTTGGAGTCTCTGGCAGGCATCAAGCTTCCCCGAGGGATGGGCATCTGCACGCGCGTTCCCCTCGTCATGAGACTCCAAACCTGCACCGACGAAACGGAAGCCCTAATCTCCATCGAGTTCAACGGCAAAAAGGAGACAGTAAAAGAGTGTGACATAACATCCAAGATCGATGCTGCGACACAAGAAATCGCAGGAGATGCGAAGGGAATAAGTTACACTCCGATTACGCTCCACATTACAAAAGTTGGAGCTCCGGATTTGACAATGGTGGACTTACCCGGGATCACCAGAGTTCCAATAGCCGGGCAGCCGGAGGACATTTACCAACAGATCACAGAGATTATAATGCAGTACATCACTCCAAAGGAGAGCATTATTCTGAATGTTTTGTCGGCGAATGTGGATTTTCCCACCTGCGAATCCATCAGAATGTCGCAGAAGGTGGACCCACATGGCGAGCGGACTCTGGCCGTGGTGACCAAATCGGACAAGGCGCCCGAAGGCCTCCTGGAAAAGGTGACGGTGGACGCCGTCAACATTGGCCTCGGCTACGTCTGCGTCCGCAACGGCATTGACGACGAAAGCAACGCCGAAGCCCGGCGGAAGGAGAAGCAGCTGTTCGACTCCCACCCGCTGCTGAGGAAGATTGATAAGGAGATGGTGGGAATCCCTGTGTTAGCGCAGAAGCTGATGCGAATCCAGGCCACGACCATCAACACCACGCTCCCTCAAATCTGCACGAAAATCGACGACATGCTGGGAAAGCGCCAATCTGAGCTCACCAGCCTCCCTCAGCATTTGTGTGACCCCCGGGAGGCCGACGCGGGGTTCGTGAAGCTGCTGAACGAGATTAAAGAGTCGCTGAAGAAAATCGTAATTCGGGGGGAGTTTCAGCAGTTCCCAGAGGATCCTGAGATGCACTGTACCGCCCGCCTGCGAGAGATGTTCGACAAGTTTTACAAAGACCTCTGTCAGAGCGGCACAGTGAGGACCAAGTTTCTGGCGAAGGAAACCCAAATGCTGGGGGAAGCCAAGGGCGTTGGCCTGCCTAACTTTTTGCCGCGCTCTGTGTTTCTGGACTTGTTGCAACAGATGGTTGAAGAGGTGTTCGACAGGGGACTCGGCCTTGCATCAAACGTTTGGCACTACTTGGAAAATGTCATTAATCGGGTTATTGTTGGAGAAAATATGACATCACAATTTAAAGAATTAGTAATTTTTCCAACAAACATAAGTTGAACAGGGAAGGACGGAACAACCAGAGCATCAGATGGAGCATTATGAGAAAAGAAACTAATTTTACCACTTCCTAAGGCTGAAACAGTAGTTCCATTTGCAACATAGATATCATGCTTATCAGTTTTTGGAATAAAATTGGTTACTGAAGAAGGACTGTTGGCCATATGATCTGTAGCTCCGGAATCAATAATCCAGGAATTAATTTTGGAATTGGAAGTAAGATAAGCATGAAGATTACCTGACACGTGAGAGGAAGTGGACGGACTGTTGCCAGAAGAGACAGTCTTACTGAGTTGTTGAAGAAGATGACCCAACTGATTGATTGAAAAAGAAGTCTCGGCTACAGCAGCATGATCCTTCCGACCCTTATATTCAGATTTGAGATATGGATGTAATTCCCAGCAACGATCCTTGGTATGCCCAGTTTTCTTGCAGTGATCACATTGATAGAGTTCCTTCTTACCCTTGTAGCGAGAAACATTCATGTTTTTGTCGGAAAAGTGAGGCTTTCTTTTATCATCCTTTTCAGCCAACAAGACATTAGATTCAATCTTCTCCGTTGAAGTTTTGGATTCTGAGCTCATAGTCTTTCTTCGAGTTTCCTCTCGCTGAATAATAGCACAAACACCAGCAAGAGTGGGTAATGTGGCATCCATCAGAAGATTGCGCCTTATGTATTCATACTCAGGCTTTAGGCTACGAAGTAGTGAGAAAATTTTATCCTCCTCAGCTCGTTTCAAAAGAGTTTGGGCATCAGTGGTATGTGGACGATACAGGTTCAATTCGTTCCACAGTTTTTTAAGATTCCCAAGGTGTTCACTAAAGGTTTTCTCACCTTGATGGGCTGCAGCAATTTCAAGAGTGAGTTCAAAAATATGGGTAGCATTATTTTGGTTCTCATATAATTCAGCGATTGAATCCCACAGTTCTTTTGCTGAATTAGAAAAAGTGAAAATTTCGGCAATATGAGTTTCCATCGAATTGAGTAACCATGATCGAACAAGCTGATCATTGGATATCCAATCCTCATATCCCGATTCAGTATTTTGAGGACACTTTTTATCACCATTAACAAAACCAAATTTTTTCTTGCCACCTAGCGACAGAGTAACAACTCTAGACCATGCAACATAATTAATACCATTTAACGGAACTGATGAAAGTCTCCAACTAGGATTCGAATCAAACTCAGCCATGAAAGGAGCAAAAAAGAAATCGCGAAAAAAGGCACTTACAATGGAGACTTCCACAACACACCAGATTCCTGAACTAAACTCAGCATGAACCAATAGGTGATATTTGAACAGGGCAGATCACGGCAAGAAAGGTCGATAAAGGAATTGGCGCCTCTGCCGCTAAAGAAAATGGCACCCCTGCTGCTAGAGAAAAAAGGCACTCCCACTGCTAAGCCAAAACCAGTTGTGGTGGAAGCCAAAACCCTGTGCTATTGTCGACGTCAGTCTGGATCAACACGTCTACAGCCTGGAACCCCGATCACTCCTCAAACATTTGAAAGGGAACCACGTGGCATAGTTTGGGCAAGCTCACACAAGCAATAGCGGCCCAAAGGGAGCTAAAGAGAACGGTACTTCCGCAGGTAAACCCAAGGCCGAGGCGCAGAGCAAGATCGCGCGCTGGAAACTAGGTCGCGCGCTGGAAACGCAGAAGGAGAAAGGGAAAATCGCGAATCGCAACAGGAAAACACCCTTGATCACAAAAAATGGCTCAGGAACAAACTAATGGCCCACGAACAAGAAAAAAATGGCCACGAAAAAAGTTTTCGCATGCAAATGGCTCAAAAAATGGAGCAGAAAAATGAATCGCGCGGCCAAGAAAAAAAAAAAAGGGTCTCCCGTGACGAAATCATACCAAGACCCGCTCTGATACCATGAAGAAATCAATCATAAAACACAGATGTATGTGGTTCGGCCGTAGCCTACGTCCACGGAGAAGGGAGAGAGATTGATACTATTCATAGTTGTGTATCTGGAGATTACAACGCCTCTACATATAAAGAGATACAACAGCCTTAATTAGGCAGGCACAGATTAAGACGAATCCCACAATTTATGCATTCTCCATAAATAGCTCAAATAACCAGCACAGATAGATAGAAACAAATCCCGTAAAGTCGAAGAAGACGATTGGTAAAGGAACATACTCACATGGACTTTATTTTCTAAACTCCTGCAATAAGGCATATCATGCCAGTAGTGTAATTGAAAGTCACACTTTACATAAATGGCTTGGACATCCATCCAACCGTATCTTGTCAAGACTTTGTCCCTCTGCTTCTGTTGATTTTGATGTCTGTGATGTTTGTCAATTTTCTAAACAAACACATTTACCTTTTGTCAATTCGTCTTCTATGTCTACTGAGTTGTTTGAATTAGTTCACTCCGACTTATGGGGACTTGCACCTATTGATTCTTATGATGGATATAAATATTTTGTGTTGTTCATTGATGATTTTTCTCGTGCTACCTGGTTATACTTGTTAAAATCAAAAACTGAAGTGACTTCTGTCTTCAAAGATTTTCATACTATGGTGTTTAATCAGTTTGGTGCTAAAATAAAAACTTTTAGGTCTGATAATGGTACCGAATATGTTAAAGGATCTTTTTCAGAATATCTTCAAAGCCAAGGCATTATTCATCAAACAAGTTGTGTCGGAACTCCACAACAAAATGGGGTGGCCGAAAGAAAGAATCGACACATCCTGGAAACCGCACGGGCCCTTATGTTTCAAACAAAGGTCCCAAAACAATATTGGTCTCATGGTGTATTGACCGCTGCATATTTAATCAACTGTCTTCCCAACCGTGTTATTAAGTTCAAGTCACCATTGGAGATACTCAAAAATAGGACACCTGACATCTCACACTTGAGGGTATTCGGATGTGTCTGTTATGTGCACCAGCAAGCAATACACAGAGATAAGTTAGAAGCTTGCTCTACTCGGTGTGTATTTTTTGGGTATTCTTCCACTAAGAAAGGGTACATATGTTATGATCCAGTCACTCGTAAAATTGTTGTTTCACATGATGTCCATTTTGTGGAGTCTGAATCTTTTTTTAAAGCTTGTGTTGAATCTGGGAGTCAGTCACAGGGGGAGTCTGTGTCTCACCCGGTTCCGCTTCCTACCGTTACCAATGAGGATGTTGTTCCTGATCACGATGCAGAAGTTCCTGAAGCAACACCAATCCCCACATCTCCTCAAGCTACTCGACGATCGAGTAGAGCAACTCGTCCTCCAGAGCGAATGAAAGATTTCTTCACTTATCATGCTACATCTTATCCTATACAGGAACACCTATCTTATAATAATATTTCTCAGTCTCACCTAGCTTTCTTGAGTACTGTTGATCATAATCAAGAACCTAAGACTTTTAGAGAAGCTAACTCCATTGCAGTTTGGAGGAAGTCTATGCAAGATAAGCTACAAGCTCTAGATGACAATAACACATGGGAGATTGTTAAGCTACCTCCAGGAAGGAAAACTGTCGGATGTCGTTGGGTGTACAAAAATAAATACAACAGTGATGGTTCCTTAGAACGGCATAAGGCCAGACTTGTTGCTAGAGGATTCACACAAACATATGGCGTAGATTACCAGGAAACTTTTGCGCCTTTTACAAAGATGAACACATTCCGGGTCCTCATTTCCCTTGCCGTCAATCAAGACTAGAAATTGTTTCAAATGGATGTCAAAAATGCATTCTTGCATGGTGATCTTAAAGAAGAAGTTTACATGAGCATCCCACCTGGGCATCCACAAGAGGCCAAGTTTGGTTTAGTGTGTAAGTTAAAAAAGGAAATCTACGAGCTTAAACAATCTCCACGGGCCTGGTATGCTAAGCTTAGTTTTGTCCTTATGTTGAATGGGCTAAAACGAAGTAATGCAGATCCTTCTCTGTTTGTTAAAAGAAGTAACTCCGGTATTGTTGTTGTGCTGATTTATGTTGATGATATAGTCATTACTGGTGATGATCAAAATGCAATTTCTAAGCTAAAAATTCTGCTACACAATAGATTTGCCATTAAAGATTTGGGAACTTTGAAGTACTTTCTAGGATTAGAAGTTGCCTACTCAAAAAATGGCATCTTTCTTAATCAACGAAAGTATGTGTTGGATTTGTTACAAGAAACTGGTAAATTTGGAATCAAACCATCAGATACGCCAATGGATAGCGGAGGAAAATTGGATGATACTGGTGCATTGTTGCCTGATATTGGTCAGTTTCAAAGGTTGGTCGGTAGGTTAATCTATTTAACCATTACTCGACCTGACCTTTCTTATGCAGTGAGTTTGGTAAGTCATTTCATGCATGCTCCCAAGGCTCAACATATGCAGGCCGTCACCAGAATTTTACAGTATCTGAAAGGGTCCCCAGGCAGAGGTATATGGATGCGTAAGACTGGTCATAATTCTATTACTGCCTATACTGATGTTGATTGGGCAGGATCTCCAATTGATCGAAGGTCTACAACTAGATATTGTACCTTTGTTGGAGGTAACTTGGTCACATGGAAAAGTAAAAAACAGAGTGTTGTTGCTCGTTCAAGTGCTGAAGCAGAATATAGAGTGATGGCATCAACTACCAGTGAAATTATATGGCTTCGAGCTCTGTTGCAGGACCTTGGTTATGGTTCATCTCTACCAACTCAATTATTCTGTGATAATCAGGCTGCTATGCATATCACTTCAAATCCAGTATTTCATGAGCGCACTAAACATATTGAAGTCGACTGCCATTTTGTTCGAGAGAATGTGCAAGCCAATGTCATCCGCACAACCTTTGTCCCTACAACTCAGCAATTGGCAGATATATTTACAAAAGGTCTTCCGGCTCTCAAGTTTCAAGAAGTATTGTCCAAGTTGGGCTCTATTGACATTTTCACACCAACTTGAGGGGGAGTGTTGGAGAAGAGAGATTTACAGGATTTGTTTCTATCTATCTGTGTTGGTTACTTGAGCTATTTATCGAGAATGCATAAATTGTGGGATTCGTCTTAATCTGTGCCTGCCTAATTAAGGCTGTTGTATCTCTTTATATGCAAAGGTGTTGTAATCTCTAGATACACAACTATGAATAATATCAATCTCTCTCCCTTCTCCGTGGACGTAGGCTACGGCCGAACCACATACATCTATGTTTTATGATTGATTTCTTCAGTTATTGACCACCACTGTTAGAACTATCCGCAGTTGCGGTCGCGCGTTCAACGAGCTATGCAGAGGCTGGTGGTGGAGAAGAGGCAAGAATGCATCTCACATGTTAAGCAAATGTTGGAGATGGAGCGAGGCATTGATTTCACCCTCAGTCCTGCATACATGGAAACGTATGGCAGGCTCATTCAGTCGAAATCCCAGTTCATGGATAGACTGCGCAATCTCATCAGCGATTGTAGTTAGGGCAACTGCTTGGCCTCGGGCTCTGGTTACGATTTGGCAAACAAGAGGGTGATGATTGAAGATTTTGGAGAAGTGGAAGTGAGCGACATCATGGAAATGCCAATCCAGCGTGTGGAAGAGGTGTATGAAATGTAGATGAGCGTTACGGCGTACTGGAAAGTGGTCATTTTGAGGATGGGAGATGGGATTCCTCTGCATCTCCAATTTGTTTGCAGAAAATTGGTGGGCAAGGATCTGGAGGCCCAGATTCTCAAAGATGTGGGAGGTCCCAATTTCGGTGTCATGGAAAAAATTATGGGAGAAAGTCCAGTGGTGGCTACCAAGAGAAAGAGCTTAATCAATAGTCTCCAACTGCTTAGGGACTCCAAAACCGTCATCGCCAACATCATGGATCGGGTTGCAGAGGCGGTCTAAAGGTAAGCCTTTTACACCCCCGCTCCCTTTAATCGCTTTTGACCATTATCATTGGCTGGCATTCTTAACACTGTGCATTCATCTGTTTGCATTGTTAATAGGGTTTAAATGGTAGATTTAGTATCCAGTCTCTCCACTGAAAAGCATGCTAGGTTTACAGCCAGCGATTTTGCTTGACGACCCACAAAATTATTATTAGTATCCTGTAGCGATGATACAGACCCCTCATTTTTAAGCTTGGGGTTTGAAAATGGCAATTTTGGTTGACTACACGAACAAGCATAGTATATAAGTATTTCTATATATGTATTTTTGTGTCTTTTGGGATGATTAATGCATCTATGAGGTTAATAAATGAATTTTCGAATCTTTCTATATTTGGGTGATATTTTAAATTTTAGAATGAATAAATAAGAACATTTCAATCATATCATAATGGTGTTCTAAACATCAAGAGAAGAAAATTTGTTAATGAATGTATATAAATGTATTTTGATGAAGAGTGAATTTATTTGTGTTTTTTTATTTATATAAGCAGATTCAAGATGGATCTAGATTCGTGTTATTGTAGAATTTTGAATGTTGTGATTTTCATGGTTTAGTAAGCTTCTATAATTTTATTAGAAATTTCAATGGATTATGTGTAACTATTGTTGAGACTAAGGTAATAAAAAGGAACTTAGAGGGATTGTTGCATCCAACAAAAGTTTTTAGTTGTTAAAGAAGGTGATAGAACAATTAGTTTTGGAATTACAAGATTGAGTTATTCCAAATATATTGTGATGCAAGCAGTATAACAATTGGAGCAATATTGAGTTAAGAAGGAAGAATTATTGCTTACTTTATTGATAAATTAAATAATGTTAAAATGATTTATATATGTTTATGTTCATGATTAAATTATGCTAGTATGCAAACATTCAATAAATGGAGACATTTTTTGTCAAAATGATTTGTTTGTATAATAGTCATCAAGTTTGATAGTGCTTGAATAGTTAAGATGAATTTAGTTAAACACATGTCAAATGAGTTGAATTTATGTAGAACTGGAAAGTTCAATAGAGGATGTGTTAAGTAGAAGGCATAATTTGTTGATTGAATTTTGAATTGAAGTTGCTAGTCTTAACAAAATGAAAATTTCATATGAAAATGATGTCAATTTTGATAAGGTGGAAAACCCACATAAAGTAGATATAACTAAGTGGCTAGATCATACAATCCAAGATATTTTTTTATTTGTGAGAAATCAATTGTATATCTAAAAGAGAGAATATAATAAAGGAAAACATAGTGGTGGATTAGTTAGTCATTTTAATATTGGTGAAATAATGGCTTTGGTGAATGAAATCTACTATTTTCTTAAGTTGTATGTGGGGGTTAAGAAATTTGTGCAAAATTGTATTATTTTTCAAGTAGAAAAAGGAAGTAGTTAGAATGTAGATTGAAGCAATTATCACCAATTCCAAAGAGACTATGAGGTGACATTAGTATAAATTTTGTGTTAATATTATCAAAAGTTCAAAGAAATCTTTATTATTTTTTAGCAGTTAATAGATTTTCTAAGAGGGAGCATCCATTGCTTATATAAAAATAATAATTTTTTATGTGTAGTTGATCTAGTTTTTAGATAAGTTATTAGATTACATTGATTTACCTAAGAATATTGTGTCAAATAGAGATGTTAAATTTGTTGGTTTTTTTTTGCTAATATTCTGGAAAAAGAATATTTGATTTTTAATTTATTTGAGCACATCAACTACCGACTAGTTGATGGATTGATCTATTAAACATAATTTTGATAAACTTATTAATATGCTTTTCAAGTGCAAGGATATGTAGTGTGGACTTGACGCCATGACAAGGTAAGTTTTCCTAGAATAATTTAGTAAAAGTGTATAGGGAAAATAGTATTTCAAATTGTATATGATCAAACTCAAAAAAAAAAAAATTACTTAGCCAAAATTCAAAAATGGATATTTGACTTCTTCTTTTTTGGGTCAAGTAGAAAGTTAGTTTAGGTTTGGTAAAACTATGCCAAATGAGACCCCTTTTGAAACAACAAATATTTGTTATTAAGAAATAGATATTCGTTATTAAAAAAAGAATGTCTATTTCCTTCAACTCAAATGTAGAAAAAGAGTTTATAGGTTCGATGATGACTCATGGTTTTCACACAACCAAGCAAGAAAAAGGGTTGAAAAATCGATATATGAGATTGTAGAAATGACATCCATTTTGGAGAGAAAAAAATTATCATTGAATCAACAATGCAAAATTAAGTTTTTTTTTTGTGTTTTTTTGAAGTTAATTCAATTTTTTATATAATTTAGTTTTTCATTTTAAAATTTTAAGAATTAGTTTTAAATTGTAAATAGGTAGCGTAGATGAGGAACCTATCAAAACCCAAGCATTGCCCCACTGAACTCTACTCCACAAAACCCTCCAATAATTCAAGAACAAATTGAGGAAATATTAATGAATTGAATATCATTATAGAAATTTATTGTTGGAACCATTTGTCAGCTTCCATGAAATCCACCAAGTAGAGGGAATTATAACCTATATTTAAACCCTCACAAGCCAATGAGTCATTTTAACAATAGAGAAAATTCAAGAAGGAAGAAAATTATATCAATTTATCATATGAGCAAGTGAAAGATGTATAAATAACCAAAGTCATGTTTACACAAAATTTTGTCAATCCTAAAACTAGATTACATGTTGATGTATATAAGCCCAATTTTTTAATCAAATGATGCACACATGATGGTTTTACGAATAAATTTTGGGATTGTTGATGTATGATATTTGATAAACCACCCAACAATAATCTTGATATACCTTTATATTCCTTTGCAAATTATATGCAAAGTTTATTTTAGGTCAAACTATTTTCATTTTAGATATTTCTAAGGAGTAGATAAGGAAATGCTTTAAGATAGACCTACGATAATGTAATAGAGACCTTCCTTATATCCCTTATTCACCTCTATCTCAAAACCCAATCACTATTGCAAATTCAACAAAATAGCTTAAATTCCATACACTATTTCATTGGTTATTTGACTACAAAAATTTGTTAGGTACCACAAACACATCATATTGATAGTCCTAGTGGATTGACTGATATTGGTGGGCCCTCCTTGTCCACACATATTTGTATGCCCCATCATTGCACTATGTGTAATCAATTGTGTTTAGATCCTCTTGGAGAGACTAGTGAGTTGCCTCTAAACATATTTGAATATGACGTCTCTTGTATGCCACCTTCATGAGATGAGGTAGCAAGGTCTAGAACACAAGTTGAGGAATTAGGGACAAGAACACAACTAGGGCCTTCAAGGGCTAGGGTAGAAGAGGACCAAGGTCAATCTTTCTTAGAGGTAAAATTTAAAGTCATTTAATGTTGTATTTCATTTGAATTAATATTGTAGACACCTAAAATATGACCATACCCAACAACACCTAATTTTAACCTATTAGCCATTAGTTAAATAAATATCTAAAATTTATTTAATTATTACTATCCTTTCATAAGCCATTAATTAAATAAACATTTAATATGTGTTTAGTTATTTTCATCTTTTCATAATCCTTTAATTAAATAAATATTTACTATTTATTTAAGTATATCCATTCATGCGATGGCGCTGGCTCGGTCGCTGCTATGTGCACCTGCGGCCACTTCGGCCCAAGCTGCATGTTGATCTTGAAAGTGCATGTCACTGCAGATTGTGGGATCGGAAATCTGGTGTTTGTCTCTGTTCGAGGGGAGGGGTCTTTTTGTGCCTATGGGGTCTAGTCTCTTTTTCTCCAATTTTTTCCTCTGCAGTCTTGGTAGGGCTGCTTTTTTCCTTGCTTTGCCCTCTAGTGGTGCACCAAGCTTGGGCTGGTTGTTCCTTTGTGTGATGGAGACCTTCTTGTTTCGGGCCTCTCTTTGGTCGTTTGTGGTGGTTAGAAATCACTTAAGGCTTTCCTTTGGCTGCATGATCGTTTGGGTGGAGGACTGGCGTGTGGGGTGTGTGTGTGGGAGCGTTGGTTGGCCTTGTTTGTTGGCTTGGTGGCTTGGGTTTTGAGTCAGTCAGGGTGAGGGGAAAGAGTTTTTGTTGGTTAGGGTTGTCGATGGTGTTCTTATGGCTTTGAATGGTGGGTTGGATGAAGTGTCGGGGGATGACGCGATCATGGAGGCAGGTGTCGGGGTGCTCAATTCATCTTCTTCTAATGTGGGTTTGTCTAAGATCATGGGGTTTAAAGTGCAGAAGATTAATGGATGTCTGGAAAGGGCTCAAGTGCATCCGGTGGTGGTGATTCAATAGGAAGCGGTTGCCGAGGATTTGGAATACTTCAGCAAGCATGTATTAATATGCAAGTTTTTGGGGATGAGCATCTCTTTCCCATTCCTTGAACCTTGGATTTGGAGAACATCGAACCCGGAAGGGGATTTCAAGATTTTGTTAGCGGCGAATAATTTTTTCTTGGTGGACTTTTCTTGCATTTCATATCAAAATAAAGCTTTTGAGGGTGGCCCGTATTTTTATAACCAAGTTGGATTGTTCATCAAACCGTGGCATGTGGGCTTTAATTCGGCAGAAGAGTTGTCGTCCAAGGTTTCAATTTGGGTTTGTTTCCCTCGATTTTTTCTTGAATGTTGGAGGAAAGATATCCTACAGTCTATAGCCTTGTCGTTGGGAAAGCCTATTGGCCCCTCTCAGCAGACTTTGGAGAAGAGGATCTTTTCCTATGCTCGGGTTTGCGTGGAGATGGATTTGAACCAACCTTTTCCTGACTCTATTGATCTTACAGTTGGGTCTAGTTCTTGGACTCAGCCATTAGATTATGAAACTATGCCATTTAGATGTCATTTATGCCGAGAGTATGGTCATCTTCAAAGGAAGTGTCTTCGTGCTCCTAGTGTGGGTAACTCAAATAATAGGATGTCTCCATCAAATCCAGAATCCGACAAAGGTAAAGGGCCCATGAAGGGGGTGACTTCGGATAAAGATGGGTTTGTTCCTATTAGGTCTCGAAACAAAGGTCGAGGTCAGAAGAGGACTTTTCAGGATCATCATGAGGAGGGGATGTTTAACAGGTTTGATGCATTGGATGACTTAGTTCATGAGGAGGGGATATCTCCTGACATGCATATGGATGCCCCTCCTTTAACCACTCATAATCCTGAGCCTAAGGTTGTTACATCTTTGGTTATTGGCCCAATAGAGGCTCCTGGGGAAGTGAAGGACTCTTTAGTTCCTCCCACTGAGGGTGGGCTTGGGGACCCTTGTCTATTGGCCGGTACTTCTTTGGCCCCTGTTGTTGTTGGAAATAGCATAATTGGAGGTTTGGGCTCCGGAGAATCTGACAAGAGTAAAGCTTCAGCTTCTTCCCCTATTTTGGGTGTCCAACAAAAACTTTTGAAAAAGAGTGCCCCTGATAAGTCCCAGAAGGTGGGTAGGAAGAAGGATCAAGAGAAATTTAAGTTGGTCAGTGAGACATTGGTTGAATCTAGGTCCGTGAAGACTTTGGACACTCATTTCTCTCACCCTTCATGATGATTGTGATATCATGGAATGTGAGGGGTATGAATAGAATCCCTAGACAAAAGGCTATTACGGATTTAGTTCGTGTTCATTCTCCAAATTTGGTTTTTCTCTAAGAGACGAAGTTATATGTGGATAGTCTATTGCAGAGTGCTTTGAAGATTTGGAATAGAGGTTTATTTCAGTGTGTGGGTGCGCAAGGAAGCTCTGAAGGTCTTGCTTTTTTTTTGGATCCTCGGTGAATCTATCTGGTTTGGTGGTTCTCTAGCAGATTATCCATTTCTCTTGTTGCAATTAGCCTGGAGACAGGGGAGAGAGTCTTCCTTTCCAACATTTATGCTTTGATAGATGTTCCTAGTAAGATTCTCTTGTTGTCCCACATCAATTTCTTGAGATCTTTGAATCCCTTCCTTCCCTAGATTATGGCAAGTGATTTCAATGCAATTACCTCTCTCGAGGAGAAAAGAGGGGGAGTGCCTCGTTTGGACCTTTCCTCTTATCTTCTTAGGGAGAATTTGACTCAGCTTCAACTGGTGGATATTAAACCCTCAAATGGCATGTTTACCTGGAATAACAAGAAGATTGGAGAGGATGTCATTTCGGAAAGATTAGACAGGTTTCTTTTTTCTAATTTTTGGGTTGGAGACATGTGGTTGTCAAGCTTAGAAATTTTGGATTGGCAGGGATCAGACCATTGGCCGATTAAATTTTTTGCTTGATTGGTTGGTGGCTCTAGGAAACAAAATTTTAGATTCTAGATTATGTGGCTCAGGGAGGAGAGTCTCCTTGACCTAGTTGCTAGATGGTGGGTTGAAGGACGACCAGATTTTGGTACGGCCATGTACTCCTTTGTGAAGAGGCTCCAATATGTGAAGTATAAGTTAAAACATTGGAATAGGTATCAGTTTGTAAATGTGTTCCAAAAGAAAAGGGCAGCCCTAGAGCGCTTGGATTTTATTACCAAACATATTCAAGACTAGGGTCTTGATGGGAACTTGAGCAGATTGGAGGATAGTGTTGTAAAAGACCTTGAGGAGAGGGAGCTTCATGAGGAAATTTTTTGGAAACAAAAGGCACATGTTGACTGGCTTTAGGATGGGGATCAAAATACGTCCTTTCATAACTTGGTGAAGGCTCGTAGACAGGGTAACATTATCTCGTCTCTTCGCTCTCCTGAGGGTTCTATTCTTTCTTCATCTTTGGGGATCTCTAGGGAAGTGGTTCACTTTTTCTTTGATCTCTTTTCTGAAGATACCCCGCCTACAGGTGAGGAAGAAGCTACTATCTTAGCTTGTATTCCTCCCCTGGTGACTATAGATATGAATTCCTCTCTTCTTAAGCCTATCTCTTTGAAGGATTTGTAGGAGGTGGTGTTTCAGTTGAAAAAAGGGAAGGCACCTGGTCCAGATGGATTCCTGGCAGAGTTCTATCAGGAATTTTGGGAAGTGATCAACTCTAATCTTTTGGAGGTTGTGTAGGATTCTTTAAGGAATAAACAAATGTTGAGAGCCATGAATGCCATGTTTCTCGACCTTATCCCAAAACGCAAGGGTGTTGACTCCCTGGATCTTTTTCGACCAATTTCTTTGTGCAATGTGGTGTATAAAATCATTACAAAGCTAATTGTTGAACATTTGAAGCCATGGCTAGATAAGCTCATTTCAGAAGAACAAGGGGGTTTCGTTACAGGTAGGAAAATTTTGGATGGTATAGTTATTGCGGCAGAGACTATTCATTCCATGGCCTCTTCAAAGGAAAAACTTATGTTTATAAAGTTAGATATGGCTAAGGCATAAGATAGAGTTAAATGGGGCTTTTTGACCAAAATTCTTGGTGCATTTGGATTCAGTAGGGATTGGATTGATTGGGTTATGAGCTGTGTGACGACACCCTCCTTTTTTGTTCTCATAAATGGGGAATCCTCTGATCTGTTTGGTGCTTCTAGAGGTCTTCGGTAGGGGGATCCCTTATCTCCATACCTATTCATTCTGATGGTTGAGGGATGGGGAAGGTTTATTAAGTCTCGGGTTACAGATGGGCTCATTCAAGGATGGAAATGGAGCAACTCTCTCCCTCCACAAACACATCTCCAATTTTTGGATGATTCGGCTTTGATGGGTGCAACTAAGGTGGCTAAAGCAGTAGCTTTTCGACAAACGTTGGACTGTTACCTAGTTGCTTCAGGTCATAGCATAAATGAAAATAAGTCTTGCATTTATTTCTTTAATACCCCCATGCCTATCTAGCAGTGCATTGCCAGGAACTTAAGGTTTCAGGTGGGGAAGTTTCCCTTTATCTATCTTGGTATCCCGCTAGATGTATGCCCGCCTCCTCCCTGACATTTTTGGAAGGATGTGATTGATAAATTTAGAGGACCGGTTAGTCATTGGACCTATAAATGGCTATCCATAGCTAGTAGAGTTACTCTTCTGAAGTTGGAGGTGCAAGCCCTTCCTATATACAGGTGCTTTGTGATGACTGCTCCCTCAAGTTTCATCAAAACTTTTGAGGGGCTCTATAGGTAGTTTCTTTGGTCAGGTAATCTCCTAGAAAATAAATGGAGCTTAATTAAGTGGGAAGTTGTTTTTTAGCCAAAGTAGGATGGTGGTCTTGGTCTACGCAGGGCGGATTGGAATGGGCAAGCTTTGGCTGCCAAGTTGTACTGGAGATGGGTTTCGCATCAGCATTAGCCTTGGGCCAGGATCCTTACCCTCAAGTACCTTAGGGGGTGGATGGCACTGAGGCTCCTCATTTCAATCTCTTAGGGAAAGTTTCTATGATCTGGGATACGCTTGAGAGGAGTGCTACACTGATTAAACAAGGCTTGTTCTGGATCTGCCATAGAGGCTCTGATGCTCATTTTTTACATGACTCTCGGGATGTCTTTCCGCCTATCCTCTCCTCCCATACTCACCTGGCGGATTTATGTAGAATTTTAGTGCAAGCTAGTTGGAGCAGAGTGATGGACTTCAAAGCCCCTCAAGCCTTAGGATAGTCTATTGTCTTCTAGTGGAAGGATATGCAAGAGTGGCCCCAGGGTGGATCTTTGGAGGATAGAAGGGATTTGTCCTCCATTTTGGTTGATAGAGTCTGTTGTTCTCTTCCAGAGAGGGATGTCTTAGCTTGGGGCCCGAGTCCTAAAGGGAAGTACATTGTTACTTCGGGATATCGGGTGTTGGATAGGCAGGCTTTAGGTAGTGTTGAAACTCCTTAGTGGAAAAATATTTGGAATAAATTCTCATGACCAAAATGTAATTTATTTTCTTGGTTGGTGGTGTATGGAAGGTGCTTGACTTGGGATAACCTTTGTAGGCAGGGCCTTCAAGGTCCCTCATTATGCGTCCTATGCCTAAAAGATGTTGAAACTGTTTCACATCTCTTCTTTCAGTGCCCCTTCACAAGGACTATCTGGTATTTTCGGTGGGGGGCATGGAATTTGCAGTGCAGGCATCCGTCTTCTCTGGATGAGTTCTGGAAGAATTTTGGGCCCACTCTGATGAAGACTTCTTTTTTGCACACAGCTTGGCCTATTGGTCCCAATCTAATTATTTGGCATATTTGTTTGGAGCGCAATCGCAAGATCTTTCTGGATAGGAAGTTGTTGGTGGGTCAAGTTTGGGCTCATATTCTTGGGGCCTTGCAGGAGACTTTGCATGCTAAATGTGACTTGTCAGCCCTGGTGGATCTTGGAGATACTAGGGTGATTTTAATTTAGGGATTTCTATTGGTGGTGTTGGAAGGCCCAAGATTGGGAAAGGTAGGTGTTCTAGAGGGAAGGTTTTTAGGGGAGGAAATTGGATGATCCCTCCTTTTGGAGTCTTGACAATCAATACGAATGGGTCTGTAAGAGGTAACCCTAGGCACACGGGCATTGGAGGTGTGGGTTAAGATAGTTCTAGGGTGGTTGTGTTCTTCGTTTTGGAGTATAGGGGATGAAACTCTAATAACCTTATGGAGGCCTTGTCCTTTCTCTTGGATTTGAGGAGGGATTATGCCCTTGGCTGGAGAAGGATTATCTATGAGTCTGACTCACAGGTGGTCGTAGACTTGATAAACATACAATAGTTTGATGATGTCAGCTGGCAGCTTGCAGTGGTGGCTAAGCAAATCACCAATCTAGGAGAATTACTAGATTCTATCACCTTTTCGCATATCCCTCACGAGTGGAATAAGGTGGTTGATGGTTTGTCGAAATGGGCTTATGAGAAAAATGAGATCTGGTTGGTGGATGATTGGGACAGTTTATCGGAGGATCTTGCGCAGGTTTTGGAGGGTTGGGTTACTGAAGATATGAGATGTTGCATGAACATTTCTTGATCTCTTATATGTTGTTTTTGGGCCCTTTTGGGCTTCTTCCTACTTTTGGCTTTGTACTATTCTAGTTGATTAATAATTTTTTTACCCTCTTTTTATTAAAAAAAAATTATATCCATTCATGATCCAATTAATTAAATAAGTACTTTATTTATTTAATTAATTACCCTCTATCATCTATCCTTATGCATTTAATCCTAGCCCTTCATCTTGTTCACATGAATCATATAATCTAAATTTGTCCTTATATGACAAATGGTGCTTTCACATGTCTAACTAACTTCTTTCCTAGATTCATTAAACCAAGACACCTACCCAAAAGTCAAACTATCTCTTAATCTTATCCACCCATCTCATTTAAACTCTTAATTAGGTATCCATTGCCATAAGGATGTTTCCCTAATCCCTATCCTAAATGTAGATCATATCTATCATTTGACACTGGTCACATGATTGCATCCTTGATCTAAACCCTAGTTATCCTTAAATCTTAGTCATCCATCATCAATCATTTCTATTCATTGATTTTTTCGTCTTCAAGAATCTATATCTAGAGGATCTCTTCTTGAACATTTTCATCTAAGGGATCTCTTGAGCTATCATACTTATATGCTATCATTTTAATCATTCACTATCAATCATATCAAGGTTATGCTAGAGTATTGAGAAATCCACATATTAAAATCAAGAGAAAATCAAATGGAATAAGGGTGCATTTCATTTTCACTCATTAAGGAGAGAAGTAAAGATTCTAGGTGAAGGTATTGTGCTTTTATATTGCTTTTATATTGTTTTATCTTCCTTTGTTTGTATTCAATATTTTCTATTGGTAAATTGTGTATCAACCTTAAAATTATATAAAGGTTCTTGTTTTTTATTAAGTAGAGAAAGGACCCTGATCTAATGGTTACAAAGCTAGAGTAGAAAAAAGAGAAACAGGATAGGAAAAACAACACCAGCCACCACTAGAAAATAGCAACAGACAAAATAAATTGGAGCCCAAAATGGCACACAAGCCAAGTATCCAAAATTGCAACCACAAAACCATAATCAGCTTAATCAAAAATAAAATCCCCATATTAATCCACATAATAGTTCACATAATATTAATAAGATTAACCAAATTCTAGCAGGTTCATAACCATAACATAGCTATAATGAAATAGAAGTTTGGGATAATAAAAATAAGAACCAAAAGTTTTAGAGCAGCCATAATAACCAAGCAAGAGGATCACAAAAAAGAGAAACAATGCCATTACTTAGCATTGGAAATTAGCTCCCAATATTTGCCAATTTGGGACACAAACTCCCTCCAATCAGGGTCATCTTCGTCTTCCTGGTCCTTCTTGTCTTCACTTTTCCCCCATCTTCTTGAGCATCTTCCTGATCTTAGTTTGTCCAGAGACCACACCCACCATGGCACGGTGCATGAGTCTGTTGGTGACCTTCATCAAGGTGATGATTTCCTTCTCCATGTTGTCCATTTGTACTTGCATGAAAGTTATCCTACTTTTCAGAAAATCAATGTTAGAACCCTCAGGGGAATTAGAGGCAATGGCTTTGTTCTTTGTTTTAGTGGCCTCCTTCATAGAAAACCTAGGTTCCTCTTCCCACCCATTGTCATCATCCTCCTTATCATCTTTAACCTCCTCTAAATCTTCCTCTCCCATTTCATAAGTGCTCTCTTCAAATTCCAAGTCTTCACTTTCATCATCAACTTGTGGCTCAAATTATTCCACCACCATTTGTTTCACCTCATCTTGGTTAGAAGCCTTTTGTTTTCCCTTTTTGTCCAATGAGGAAACCTTAACTAAACGAGCTGATTTTCGTCCCCCACTAATCAAAACCGACAACCCTTCCTTGATTTCATCCTGTTGATTCCCCTCTTGGTCTTCATTTATGGTAATGACAACATTGTTTTTTCTGGTATGTTTACATATTCTTAGCCCTCGGTGGTTCAAGGAGCAACAATGAGTGTTCCCGCTTCTCCAAGGTGGCCTTGACCAAATCAAACTCAAAATATTTTTTTCATAGAAGCCAACTTGCCAACAAGGGTTGAGGGTTTGGAAATAGGAGCAATCAAGGGGGTGGCATTCACAAGGGAATTTTCCTTAGGAGCAATAATCTAAGGTAGAGGCCTAGGGTTAGGCTCCAGATTAGGATTAGTATCAACCTAGGGTTCATCTTCCACATCAAAATTTTGATTAGGAATTTCCTTCCTAGTAGCCAAAGGGTTACAATGAGGGTTTTTAGCTAGGGCATACTTGTAGATGGCAAGCATAAGACCTTGGTGCAGTGGGGGAGTTGCACCATTCTTGATATTTTGTTGCAAGGAAGATAATAGATAGAAGGGCAGGTTAATGAATTCATTATGGTGGATGTGGTTAAGAAGGGGAAAATGATAAGCATGGATTATCATGTATCTTCCCTCTAATGTGAAATATCTCATTACAAACATACTTACCAGAGAAAAAGGTGGCAGAATTTCAAGTTGGGCATACCCATTCTGGAACCACGTTAGTTTCTCTTCATCATGAAGAAAAATTTCCACAAACATTTGATAGTCAGCTCCACTTTTCTTAGCAACCTTTCTTTCCTCATTCTCCAAACCCGTTGCCTCCACAATGAGTTGATCAATGACATCAAATTTCATCGCCCCTATATTCACTTGCCCTTTTCTCCAAGAATTTGTGAATTTTTCCATCAAACTTTTGTTATAACCTTTCATAACCTCAAAGAATGAGGCCATTCCTAGCCTTCAAACAGCTTTCAAAGGTCAACATTTTTCTTGAGAGTCGAGCAATTAGGAGGTTTTATACATTTTCTTGGCCGTCCCATTTTGGAACTCTATAAACATTTAGAATTTTTCTTCTACAACCCTTTCTTCATAACACCATAGTTCCTAGACACCCAAATAGACTTGCAGAGTGCACAACAAAAATTATTTTGATGGTAAAAATGTTTTGAAATGCATATCAAGAATTGGCTAATAGAAGAGACCTCTAACATGGTTCCTAGGATATAGTTAGCATGATTACCTTTTCTAATAATAAATGTATCCAGATTTACCATTACAAGATGATCCTCGATTAAGAGGTGGGAAATGGCATTTGACATGTATCAAAAAATTGTGATATGACACAAGCCGTATAGTGTAAACAGGGAATTCCTTAAGGTTCCAATCCTAAGTAAATGAACTTTCAAAGAGAGGACAGCTTCCAATCAAAAGAATAGACCTATGGACAATGTAAGGTGACAACTAAACAAGAGAGGACAGTCCTTCAAGAACAGGATGCTAAAGTGTGACAAGATTATCATGAAAATGAACTTTTTGAAGGGCAATCAATAAGAGGCAGCTAGTGATTATCAAGGATGGAGGTGAACTCTAGAGGGTAAATCTACAAACCATGCTATAGCATTTTCAATCAAATCATATCCAAGATAGTACAAAGCATGTAATGGTCTTCAAGAAATGAGAGAGGTCTCAAGCTAAGAGGTGTTGTCAATGACAAGATGACAGAAGCTCATGAAGTTGGAACTTTAAGACCTCAAGGTTCATTATTGTTTGGTTCAAAACCATAAAATATCACTCCATCTACAACTGCCAATCAATCAAAGTTATTTTTCTTCCAAGCTTCATCTATGTCTATTGCTAGTGGGAAAAGGTATAGCAACACAAACTATTAGCTCAATCAATATACAACTCTTGAATACAGTCCGTGAGAATTAGGATGTGCCCCAGGGGATAGTTATGTTTTCTTTTATGCAGTGAGATATTAGTGAGTGGGGGTCCATGGTGTTTCCTCAAGTAGTAGTTTCATGAGTTTCTTGGATCGCCATTTGTTCAGTGGGCTTGGACAACACTTGTAGAGGATGTGGTGACTATTATAATTTATGGTGGTCCTTGTAGTACCCACTCATATTTACACACCCAAATGGTGGGTCCATTAGGTGACCTAGATGGGAGGCGAATCCAACTAGTGCTTGCCGATTTAGACAATGAGTAGAGGCAACCAGTGGTAGTGATGTAATTAGACAAGCATACCACTAATTTGGAAACTGTGTACAATGAGGTAATGGTCAAGATCCACACTATGAAAGATGCACTTGATGCACTCAAGGAGGAGTCCAAGTTCCTACGAGAGGGCCAAATGCTACATAATATGCTCCTTACCCATAGTGGATTGCAATCCTCTAATAAGGGTTCAAATCTGGTGGACTATTATGATGGAAAGCATGACGACAAGGTTTTGGAGAACTTCTTCAGGTATATTGAGGAGCTATTTGCGATCATGCCTGGGTTGTCTAATGATGCCCAACTCAAGAAAGTTGTTTCTTTCCTCACCGGGAGTGCTAAGCTCTGGTGGAGATCAAGGCAAGCTGATAAACAAGTTGGGTGCGTTGTTGAAGACATAGATATTTGGGAGGAGCTCAAAGATGCCTTGCGCAATCAATTTTGTCCTGAGAATTTGGAGTGGGTCGTGTGAGCCTAGTTCGACGAGCTCAAGCACACCAGAAAGGTGCACAATTATATAAAGGTTTTTCAAAATCTAGTGTTGGAATCCCCGAAGGGGATGACCGATTTCAAAAATTTGTACCTATTTATGCAAGGATTGCAACAGTGGGCACAAGCGGACTTGCAATGACAGAATGTGCAGACTTTTCCTCAGGCCATAGTTGTGGGTGAGCATCTCCTTGATTTCAAGGGGGATGCGGCTAAAGGGTATGGAGGGGGTAATTCGGATGCTATGGAAAATATAATACCATTCTATAATAAGAATAAGGATCACGGAGGTGTGCCTTACCCCAAGCACAATGAAGGAAAAAACAATAAGAATCAAGGTGACAAGCATCAGAGGGAGTGGCCTGCAAACTCTGAGAAGAAAAGGGAGAAGAATTGTTTCATATGTTGTCACCTAGATCACTAGGCACATGAGTTTCCAGAGGGCCAAAGAGTCAATGCGGTACTATCCCATGAGAAACCAATTGTTGAGATGGGTTCTCTATAGCTCTAGAATACAATCCATGTGAATCTTCAAGTTAGTACGCCATTCAAGGATGCCTTGACTCTATACGAATTATGTTTTGTAGAGGTTTTCTTTGGACCAACAAAGGTGCTTGCTATGCTGGACTCTGGTGCAACCCATAGTTACATTGTTGCAAGCAAGGAAAGAAGGCTTAGTCTTCCTATGACTGAGGGACAAAATTCCTTTAAAAGTGTGAATGGCCTAGCAGAGAAGTGCGTGGGGGACATACAAGGTGTTCCTATTTGAGTGGGGTCATGGTTGGGTGCAATTAATTTGGTGGCCATAGACATGAAGGATTTTGACTTGATCTTGGGTCAATACTTTATTCGTCAATCTTGTGTCATGCTTGCCCCACATCTTGGCTACATTATTTTCATGGACCCTAAGCGAACAAGTATGTTGAAAACCATAAAGGTTGGTCTCGACAAACGAGTGATCTCTGCGATGAGTTTGTACAGAGCTACCTAGAAGGACACTAACAAAATCTACTTGGCAGCACTCCTTGGGGATTGGGATGAAGAGGCGGAAGCCGTATCCTCTAATCCTGAGGATGTACAAGATGTCATCTAGATGTACTGGGATAAAATGCTAGAATGGTTTCCTATGGAACTCCCACCAAGGAAGCATGTAGATCACCGGATCGAGTTGGAGCCAAGAGCTCACCCTCCTACAAAGGCTCCTTATCGATTGTCCGCACCTGAGATGGAAGAACTGAAGAGATAGCTCTTGTAGCTCACTGAGATTGGGTTCCTTAGACCATCTCACTCGCCCTATGCTTCCCTTGTTTTGTTCCAACAAAAGAAGGATGGATCTTTGCGGCTTTGTGTGGATTACCGAGCTCTCAACAAGCTCACAATAAAAAAAAATACTCATTGCCCCTCATAGCCGACAACTTTGATCACTTCACCGAGGTGAGGTATTTTACTAAGTTGGACTTGTGCCAAGGTTATTACCAAATCTGGATTGCTCCTGGAGATAAGGAGAATACTGCAATCACAATGTGGTATGGGTCCTATGAGTACCTAGTCATGTCGTTCAAATTAACTAATGCATCAGCTACGTTCTACACTTTGATGAATGATGTGTTATGTCCTTTGTTGGATAGTTGTGTGGTCATCTATCTAAATGACATTCTAGTTTTTAGCCAAAACTTAGAGGGACACAGAGTTCATTTGGTAGAAGTATTTCAATTGTTGTGGTGAAACAAGTTGTTTGTAAAGAGGGAGAAATGCTCCTTATCACAAACTGAGATCCAGTTCTTAGGCCATATAGTTGGGCATGGCTTGTTGAAGCCCAACCTGGAGAAGCTACGTGTCATAGAGGATTGGAAGCCACTTCAATCATTCCATGAGGTGCGCCAATTTTTGGGATTAGCAAATTACTACTGCAAGTTTGTCCCAGGGTATTCAAAGATTGTTGTTCCTTTAACCGACTTGCTGAAAAGGATCACGGTTGAAAGTGGGGACCCAAACAGCAAGAAGCATTCAAGCAGCTTAAAAATAATCTCATAGAGCAACCTGTGTTGGCACTTCCAAGGTATGGGGAATCCTTTGAATTATAGACTGATGCATCTGATTTTTCTTTGGGTGGGGTACTTATGCAAAATGGCCATCTTGTGGCCTATGAGTCTAGAAAACTCAATCACTGGGAGCAGAACTACTCGGCACACGAAAAGGAGATGACGGCGATTGTGCACTGCTTGAGAGTTTGGCACCATTATCTTCTCAGAGTTTCATTTTTAGTGAAGATGAATAATGTAAGTTCCAATTATTTCAAGTTGCAGGCTAAGCTAACCCCTAAGAAAGCGTGGTGGCAAGAGTTCCTAGCAGAGTTCAACTTCACACTCGTGTACAATCCCAAGTGCCATAATTTAGTTGATGATGCACTAAGTCAAAAGACTCACTCATTGCATTAGGAGAGAAACCTGGCTTTGGAGTGATCCAAATCGGGATCGCTGAACACATTCTAGTGTTGGTCAAGGAAGGGCTCCAGAATGACTCCCAAGCACATCAAATTGTACTTCAAGCAAAATTTGGTCAGACGCACCAATTCCATATGCATAATTATTTGCTTTACTTTTCAAATAACATATTATATGTTCTGAAGTGGAAGGATTTGTGGAGGGAACTCATCTCAGATTGTCATGACTCTTTGTGGGTGGGGCACCTTGGACAGAAGAGAACTCTTGTATTTCTATAAGGAGGGTACTTTTGGCCTAGTATGAGGGAGGACGTGGATACGTATGTGCGCATGTGCTTGATATGCCAACAAGATAAGGCAGTGATGCACCTCCCCAGCAGACTTATGCAGCCTTTGCATGTTCTAGTGTTCCCTTGGGCAAGTATCAGCATGGATTTCATCAGACAGCTACCGATGGTGGATGGATTCACAAGCATAATGGTTGTGGTGGACCATTTTTCCAAGTATGTCATTTTTGTCTCATGCAAGACACCTTGTCTTGCTGAGGTTGTGACCGAGTACTTTAGATTTGTGGTAAATTACTGAGGTGTGTTGCTCAGCATTATCTCAGATCATGGCCTGAGCTTCACGTCCAACTTTTGGGTGGAGCTCTTCAAGTTGATGGGGACAAATCTCTTGATGTTGACGAGTTATCATCTGCAGACGGATGGATAGACCAAGTGGATAAATGGGATCTTGGAAGATTATCTTTGGCATTATTTTTGGGAAAACCAAACCAACTAGCCTCATTTGTTGGATGTGGCCTAGTTCAGTTATAATCTGCAAAAATCAAGTGTGAGTCAATACTCGCCATTCTAGTTACCTCTTGGGAAACAGCCTCTAACTCTCCATTCCATTTTGCGTGGATATCTAGGTCTGAGCTCTAAGGTAGTGGAGTATGTTAAGCAATTCAATGATCATATCGACTTGGCATGATACCATTTGAACAAGGTTGTGAACCTTATGAAAAAGTATGTTGATATGCACCACAGGCCTATAGAATTCCAAATTGGGGACTGAGTTATATTAAGCATGGACTAGAATCAATTCAAAGCACCCAAGGGATTCAGTGCTTCACTAATCCAAAGGTGGGATGGTCCCTTTGAAGTGACCCAGAGAGTTGGAAAATTTTCCTATTGGCTCAATCTGTGCCTGCACTTGAAAGTGCTCCCCATGTTCCATGTAAGTCAGCTAAGAGTGCACCATTCTGACAAGGATGATCCGGTGTGCAATATTCTAAGCCAAGGACCTGCCAATGTTTTAGATGATCCTGAGCAAAAGGTTAAGGAAGTTTTGGCCATGAGAACTAAAGGATACATGAGAATGGCTTATCGTGAGTTCCTTTTTTATTGGGAAGGAAAGTCAAAGGATGAAGCAACTTGGGAAAGGGTCAAGTCTCTTTGGCGCGATGAGGAAAATTCATGGAGTTCATGCAAGGAAACTCAACTCAGTCTAACTGAGTCTATACTTTGCACCCCTGTGATGAAAATTCTTTGTGTGGAGCGGAGGCCGAGCACTAGCATTGGGGGCGTCGCCTGAATTAGGTGGGGGAGAATATAAGGGGACATGTTTTCATGATGTCCTATGCATTTTTGAGCTTGACACAACCCAGTTTCTATGCAACTCAATCCCATGAAATAATTAGGTGTTCAATGACCCAGTCAAAGTGGAGCAATTTATTGGCGTGATCCGAATTCAAAGTGTAGTGCGTGTTTGGACATGCATTGAAGGTTGTGTGCTCTAGTCCATCACTGGATGCATGATCCGGTTGTATGTTGGGTGCATGTTGTATTTTGGTTTACGTCGTGGTCATTTTGAGTTCCATGGCCCCAATAAAGCATTCCAGATTTGGTGCATGGACGATGTGGGAGTTCTTACTCATTTTGAGTTATGAGCACTTTGCACCGCATGGCGCACCTGTAGCATGTGTGTCCTCTTTGACCCAGTTGCAATCTTGATTGGTGCACACCTCTTGGAGCTTCTTTGGCTCTATAAAAGGACACACTATTCAGTTCATATGTAACGAGAGAATGTGATAATTTTTTGTGTAGAAGCTAAGTGAGAATTTGTTTATTCTCTTAAGTGTTGTGTAAAAAGTGTGAAGGGGTTTTGGTGCAGGGCCGAGGAGGTGCATCTTTTTCCCTCTTGTTCCAATCTAGTGAAATTTTTCTAAGTTTGAAAGTACATTGCACTTTGTGTTGTAACTAAAATGAAATCTCTAGTGGGGTATCCTATAAATTGTTGTAGGTTATGCAGGCAATCTCGGCGGTGCCTGACCTACATGAACTTGATCCAAGACACTGTAATTCCGATGCGGATTAATGTTAGAAAGGACTTGCCCAATATCTGTGTGTTTCAAATTTTGGTGCTCTTCTTAGTTTTGTTATAGTGTGCACTTTTATGCTTGTTGTGTTTTACATTGTATCTTAATTACTTTACTGTGGTGGTTTTTATTCTAAGTTCTGAAGTCTTGATCCATACTTAGAGGGAGGCATAGTCCAAGCAACGAACTCCTCAGATCTCCCTGAGCTATTTGTTTTGGTGTCGCACGAGGAAACACTCGGTGTAGCCCCATGGGCCATGGAACTCAGAATCACCACGACATAACCCAAAATACAACATGCACCCAACATACAATCGGATCATGCATCCAGTGATGGACTAGAGCATGCAACTTTCAATGCAAGTCGGGACACACACTACACTTTGAATCTAGATCGCGCCGCTCCATTTTGACTGGACCATTGCACACCCAATTATTCCATGGGATAATGTTACATAGAAATCGGGTCGTCTCAAGCTCAAAAATGTAGAGGACTTCACGGAAACATGTCCCCTTATATTCTCCCCCACCTAATTCAGGCGATGCCCCCGGCGCTAGTGCTCGACCTCCGCTCCACGCAAAAACTTCTCAAAATAGGGGTGTAAAGTGTAGACTTAGTTAGACTAAGTTTAGTTCCCTTGCAGGAACTCCATGACTTTTTCCTCATCATGCCAAAGAGACTCGACCCTTTCCCAAGTTGCTTCATCCTTTGGCTTTCCTTCCCAATGAACAAGGAACTCACAATAATCCATTCTCCTATATCCTTTAGTTCTCATGGCCAAAACTTCTTTAACCTTCTGCTCAGCATGATCTAAAACATTAGCAGGTCCTTGGCTTGGAATATTTCACACTAGATCATCCTCGTCAGAATTGTGCACTCTTAGCTGACTTACATAGAACACGGAGTGCACTTTCAAGTGTAGGGGCAGATTGAGCCAATAGGAAACTTTTCCAACTCGCTAGGTCACTTTGAAGGGACCATCCCACCTTCGGATCAGTGAAGCACTCAATCCCTTGGATGCTTTGAATTGATTTTGGTCCATCCTTAATACAACTCAGTCCCCAACCTGGAATTCTACAGGCTTGTGGTGTGCATATGCATACTTTTTTCATATGGTCTATAGCCTTGGTCAAATGGTATCGTGCCAAGTTGATACGATCATTGAATTACTTAACATACTTCGCTTCCTCGGAGCTCGAATCAAGATATCCATGCAAAATAGAATGTGGAGTTAGAGCTTGTTGTCCAATAGCCAACTGGAATGGTGAGTACTAACTCACACTTAATTTTTGTAGATTATAACTAAATTGGGCCACATCTAGCAAGTGAGGCCAGTTGGTTTGGTCTGCCCAAACATAGTGTTGAAGATAGTTATGTTTTCTTTTATGTAGCGAGATATCAGTGAGTGGGGGACCGTGGTGTTTCCTCAAGTAGTAGTTTTATGAGTTTTTTGGATCGACGCTTGTTCAATGGGCTTGGACAACATTTGTAGAGGATGTGGAGACTATCCCATATTATAATTTATGGTGGTTTGTGTAGTGCCCACTCATATTTACACACCCAAATGGTGGGTCCATTAGGTGACCTAGATGGGAGGTGAAGCTAATAGTGCTCACTGAGTTAGACAACTAGTAGAGGCAACCAGTGGTAGTGATGTGGGTGGAGGAGGGAGAGGTACTAATTAGAGTGAGTTGGGAGGAAATGGAGATGATGGAAAATGGGTGGTGGTGACGGTGAGATATGTTGGCCAAAGAGGTGGAGGGAATGATGGGAAGAGGGTTGGTTATGATGGGGATATGTGTGTGTAACTTGGAGTTGCACTTTTTGAGTGAGACCAAGCCTGCAAGGATAGGGACATGTATTGATCAAAGATGGATAGCCTCTCAATATAGTATCTCAAATGATAGTTGAGAGAGATGTAGAGGTAGCTCAACATTAGCAGATAGAGGTATAGTTGGCTTAGGTGACTGTTGAGCGATATGTTGTGAGGGCATGCCACCAACAACTAGAGATTATGGGTGGGGGTGGACAAGCTAGAGAAGGTGCATTTGTCTCCATGGACATGTATGTGGGAGATATGTGGGTGTTGACATAGGATACCTACTACCACCCATTATGAGGTAGTAGTGTTTGCAAGGGGGAGATCACCTAGATTTTTTGATAGGAGTGGGGCATGTGGACCAATTGGAGATCTGATGGATTAGTGGGGTGACCACCTTTGGTTCCACCACAATCAGTACAACTAGGCTATTCAGAAAGTTAGGGTCAAGGAGAACAACCAATGGGTTAGCAGGTTGTTCCTCCACATCCACATTCTCCTAGTCAAGAGGAGGCGAGAGGGAGCTCGATGTAGATATTTTATCTTTGTATATATGATGTATAATTTCTTTTTATGTAGACACATTTTTGATATACCTATGGGTAGATGTATGTATATGTATTCATGGCTCTTGGTAGCCCTTGTACATATATTTATATATATGTACTCTATATCATGAAATTTTTTATGTATCTATGTGATGAGATGAGATATTGATGTGGCTATGATGTTTTTATTTGCATGTGATGGATGTTTATATGATTTGATGTATGCATCTATCGATTTCCATTTGATTTGATGATGCTTAGATTAGATGATGACATGTGTGATATGTTTTTTTTGGTATTTTTGATGATTGTATATGATGATGCTATGATTATGGATACAAGATGTTTGATGTTATGATGGTACTAATGATTTATGCATGCAAGATGTAATAGACTTTTTTGTTTATGTCAAGATAAATGGATAGAATAGTTAGTATGATGAGTAGGATAGAAGAAATGATTTTGGATAATGATGGATAGATGGATAATTAAATACATAGTTATATGGATTATGTTGATCAAATATTGATAAAATCTATAGTTATTGGGATAATGATTTAAAAATATATATATTGGAAAATTGGATGGGAAAATTGATTTCACTTTTACTTTTTGTTATACTAAAAAGTGTAGAGAGAAATCTATATTTTGATATAGAAAGTAGACATTATGCACCAAGGTATGAAGAACCAATGTGGCATTGTATCTATTGCATGGAATTTCATTCTATAAACAAATCAAATTATCCTTGTTCATACCTAACATACAAAAAACCTTATTTTATCATGCAAGAGAATGAAGCTCAAAGCAATTTAGGCCTTTGCACAAAAGATATAAAGAAACTAATATGCAACGATTGTTTGTATTTCTTGAAACTACCTTTACACACAACGAAAGTATTTTCCATGGTACTATTACAAGAATTTCCCACAAACACAATGGATGAAAGTAATGATTATGCCCATTTTGTACTCCTCTAGACACCAAGATATTGAATATTGAGGTGGCTTTGAGCAAATGATGAAATTAGATAAAAGATAATTCAAAAGAAAAGATTGATTGACAAAACATATCAAAGTTATCATATCTCTTACCTGAGATATTGTTGTTGTGATCTAGGATGATGCTTATTGTAGGAATGATATATCCATTAAGGTAGTTGTATAGATGTTGATTTAGATGATTTAGGCAATTAACATGTAGGTAATGAGTTTGTTTCACCAATGATCGATGCTTGCAATTTTTTATGAGTGTTCTAGGTTTCGATGATTGTCAGATTTACTTCTTACTTTTTCAAAGGTGAGTGTGATGATAGGTTTATTATGGGTGATGATTTTATTGTGGATGGGTGAGTTGTGTTGATTTTTTTTGGTGATTTTTTGGTATTTTTGAATGTTCTTGAATTTTTGTTGGATTATTTGATGTTATTTTTGAACATTTTTGGAATATTTGAATATTTTTTGGATTACTATGAATATTTGAGGTTATTTTTAGATTTTTGAATATTTGATGTTTTTTTTGGATTTTAAAATATTTGGATATCTTTGGTTTTTTGACATATCTAAATGTTTTTGTATTTTTGAATATTTGGATGTTTTTTATTTTTGACATATCTGAATGTTTTTAGACTTTTGACTATTTGAATGTTTTTTGTATTTTGGAAGGTGTCCAAGTCACTAAATGAGCTAGAAGACAGACATCAAGATTTATACCAATTTGAGATGTACGCACCTTCTCCTAATGTCTAGCAATGTATGGGACACTATAAATGGATGAATGGATATGTGAAGGATGGAGAGGATATGTGTCATGCAAATGGATCTAGGATAAGGAATTTCACTTCCAAGGACTATCTCGTAATAAGATAACATGTTTTACCCAAGCTAACTATTTGGATTGTGCAATGTAGGTGATGGTATCACATGGGATAGTATATGGTCAAAATAAATGGTCATGTCTAATATTTTCCAAAATCATGTTTTTAAGTATATGCCCATAATCTTTATCAAGATAAAGATAGATAAAGAAGATGCATGAAAATAGACTATATCAGATAGATAGTGGTGTTAGGATAAAATAGCATAATGTATGAGATAAGATTCCCCCAATTGGAATGGTGCACATAGATAATTTATTTTACACATGACACCCATAAATGGGTTTTTATCGTGGTAATTTCCCAAAGCGGCATAAGAATGGTTTTCACTAGAGGATCTTGTTATCTGTACTTTTTTCATTTTTTTTAATTTTGAATACATATGATGCATTTTTGCTAAGTTTTTAGCAATGTACTTTCCCAAGGTGCCACTAAAATGTTTTTACCAAAGAACCATTTTTATTTTTTATGTTTTTTCGTTTATTTATTTATTTTTTGAATGATCATCAACTATGTGGAACCACCTGATGGTGATGATGTAGATGATGTTGTCATAATGTTCCAATAATTTCTTTCCTTGAGGAGTTGATTTTCAAAGATAAGGGCACTTATATATAGCCCATGGATGTTACTATGATTCTTGTTGATAATAGGGTTGGCCTTGTCTAAATACACACATCGTGATAGAGTGTCATTAGAGTCATTATGATAAAGTGTTGCTACCAAGATATGATGAAAATGGGATTTTGGATTTTTAGATTTTAAGTGGGATGTTGGATGTTGATGGGGGATATGAGATGTGGATGGATTATTTGATATTTTGGATGCGATATTTTTTATTTTCCAACTTGGGATGGTTGACAATGGAGTATATATAGCCCATGGGTGTTACTATGATTCTTGTTGATAACAGGGTTGGCCTTGTCTAAATACACACATGGTGATAGAGTGTCATTAGAGACCTTATGATAAAGTGTTGCTACCAAAGATATGATAAAAATGGGATTTGGGATTTTTAGATTTTAAGTGGAATGTTGGATGTTGATGGGCGATATGAGATGTGGATGGATTATTTGATAGTTTGGGTATGGGATTTTTTATTTCCTAAACTTGGGATGGTCGAAAATGGAGTATAGATGAGATATTTTGAGTGTGTTTGGGACCAATGACTTCATACACTTTGTATGTTGGTATTGAAGAATTTTTTTAAATAGCTGGACACTTTTGATAGGTGGAATACCTTTTCTAATTTAGCTCCATATTTTCATTGACTATTAGATTTTGATTTTGATTGTATTTCTAGGATTTTGACATTATTGACCATGCCAAGAAAACCAAGGTTCAAATGTCTGAGGCTGAATACCTTAAAGCCAACCCCGACCAATTTGATAGGCTTGTCAAGTTTGTTAATGACAAAAGAATTTCCCCAAGTTAGGATACACCTCCTGACATCCCTGTTACTCCTAAACCCAAGATGCCACAGAGTAACCTTGTATCTAATCCTCCAACCACCTCTGGATGCATTGATCCATTTTTCATCTCCCTACTTGTAAATGGTTTTAAGCTGAGTAACTGTGTCATAGACTCTGGTGCATCTGACAACGTGATGCCCGCCAAATTAGCCACTACCTTGGGCCTTGAGATGACCAAAACTTTCAGCCGTTGTTTCTCCATGGAGAATAAACAAGTGCCATTGATTGGCCAGATCAAAGATGCACAATATGCATTCGCCACATACTCAGAGAAGAAAATAAAAATGACAGTCCTTGTGGCCGATGTACCAGCATCCTACAGAATCCTCCTCGGATGCAATTTCTGCAAAGATGTTGGAGGAGAACTAAGCATGGATATGTCTGAAGCAAGAATACTCGTAAAAGGTGTGATGCAGAAATTGGTTCCTGAAAAGGAGTCAAATTTTTCAGCTACCAAATTAGATGATCCCAAAGCTCAGATCTTGTTCGAATCCTCAAGCATGGGAACTTACTATCTACAAAAAAATGAGGCGGGTGAATCCTCGACTCAAAATGAGTCAGAAAATGATGATATTTCCTCCACTTCAAATGAGTCATCGTTAGGTGATTTTTCTATCTCTGACCGTGAATCCTCATCAGATGACGAAGCCTTGGACTTCGACATTGTTAGCATTGGTGATCCCAACAGTGTCTAGTTGCTCGAATTTGATGGTAGCTACTCTTCGACTGGTTCTGGAGCAGGAATGGTTTTTATTTCACCAACAGGAAAGTTTTTCCATTTCTCTTTCAAGTTAAAATTTGATAATACTAATAATACCGCCGAATATGAAGCCTTGTTATTGGGAATGCAAGTTGCACTAAAGAAAGGTATAAAAAATCTCCATGCACAAGGTGATGTCGAGCTGATAGTATGTCAAGTAAGAAATATTTATTAGACAAAGAATGACAGACTCAAGCATTATCATAATCTAGTATGGGATTCTGTTGAGGAATTCGAAGCTTTTGATATCTCTGTTGTTCCTAGAGAATACAATACCAAAGTTGACTCCCTCGCAATCTCCACCACGCTCTTGGTGCCACACAAAGACTTTCAAGGTTCTACCTACACCATCGAGCTGGTTTTCCACCCAAGTGTCCCTAACAATTTAGAGAACTAGAAAATTTTCAATGATGATCATCAAATCATTGCCTTTCTAGAGAAAGCAGAGAATTTTGATGAGTTGTATTTCGAAGGTAGCGATTCTCCACCTCGAGAATCTATGTCAAATATGGACCCTGTTACAGGTGAAGAATATTTTCAACTCAAAGGGAATAAGATTCCCAAAGGATTAGTATCCTTAGAAAATATTTTTGACAAGCATGATTGCCATGTGAAAAAGAAACTCTCAAATTTGGACTCATCTAATGAAGTGGAACAGATTAATCTAGGAACTGAACCTAACCCCAAGATGGTGAACATTGGAAAATGTTGTACGGATGAAGAAAGAAGATAGTTTACTCAAATACTACAAGATTATATTGATGTCTTAGCATATTCGTACGAAGATCTAAAATAATTTTGGCCTAAAGAAGTACAACATGATATTCCCCTCAAGGCCGGAGCTTTGCCTTACAAACAAAAGTAGAGGTAGTACAATCCCAAGATCTCTGGAACAATTTAGGTGGAAGTTCAAAAGATGCTAAACACACGGATAATATTCCCTATCCATCATTCAACATGGATAGCTAATATCATCCCCGTTCATAAGAAGAATGGAAAAATCTACATTTGTGTAGATTTCATAAATCTAAACCAATTGTCGCTCAAAGACAATTATCCACTTCCAATGATACACCAAGTCCTACAAAATGTAACTAGATCCAAGATTCTCTCCATGCTTGATGGATTTTCCAACTACAATCAAATTGAAGTTAATTCAAGTGATCAACACAAAACCACTTTCACAACGCCATGGGGAACCTTTGCATATCGCAAGATGCCTTTTGGTTTGATCAATGTTGGTGCCACATTCCAATGTGCCATGCATCTCGCTTTCTGCGATGTGATGAGTAAGTTCATCGTGATGTATCTTGATTATCTCACTGTCTTCTCTAAGCAACGTCATGAACACTTCTTCCACTTGAGGTAAATTCTTGAAAGATGTCGTTAGCATGGTATTTCCCTAAATCCCAAAAAGTCAACTTTTGGGGTGACAAAAGGTAAACTTCTTGGTCACGTTGTATCTACAAAGGGAATCAAGATTGACTTGGAAAGATTCAATGGAATTAAATCTCACTCTGCCGTCAAGCAAGAAAGTTGTTCATTCCTTCTTTGGCAAGGTAAACTTCTTAAGGAGGTTTCTTCCAGACTTTGTTGAAAAGGCTCATCATATTGTAAATATGATGAAGGGTAACGCCACATTCCATTGGACGAAAGAAGGGAAAGCAGCATTCGATGACATCAAGGAGGCCATTGCTCATGCACCTGTGTTGGTTTGCCCCAACTACACCAAATATTTTTTCATGTATAGTTATGCTTCTGAGCATACACTCTCAGCAATTTTGGTGCAGGAAAATGATGAAGGCTTCGAATCTCCCATTGCATTCATGAGCTACCCCTTGAAGAATTATGAACTAAAATACTCTCAAATGGGGAAGCATGCTTTCACAATTGTTAAAGTCATCAAGCATTTCCAGTTCTACATTCTAAGTAGCCATGTCAAGGTTCTAGTCTCGGATTCAACTATTAAGTCTATCCTAACACAATAGGAATTTGGAACAAAATGAGGCAATTGGATTGCCAAGATTCAGGAATATGATCTGGAAATTAAACCCACTAAGTTGATACGTGGACGTGGACTTTGTCAGCTTATTGCTGAAAATAATCCAGATAAAGAAATTTTAGAGAATGAAGAAGTTTCAAATGATGAAGAGATGGATCCAAGTACACTCCCATTGGTACTATTTGTTAGTACCACTGACGAATGGTATTCCAACATCACTCATTTCCTCACATATGGAGAATGCCCCAATCACTTGACTCCAAAGGAAAAGAGAACCATCAAGCTGAAATCAGCTAATTTTGTCTTATGGGACAATGGCTTGTACAAGCGTGCAATTCATGGGACTTTTCTCAGATGTGTTGATAAGGAACAACAACAAAAATTGTTGAAGTCTTATCATGACTTGGCATGTGGTAGACATTTCTCAGTGTCGGTAACCACTAACAAAATCTTGAGAGCGAAGTATTACTGGCCCACACTTTTTCAGGACACGTACTCTTGGGTGCATAAGTGTGAATTGTGCCAACAGTTCGTTGGCCAACCCAGGTTGGCATCCTTTCCATTGAAACCTTTTGTGATCGAAGAACCTTTCTAGCAGTGGGGAATCGACTACATAGGTGCGATTAATCCATCATCAAGTGCAGGACACATCTATGTTTTGACTACTACTGACTATTTCACCAAGTGGGTGGAAGCGATACCTACCAAGCGTGCTACTTCAAAAGTAGTGTGCAGTTTCTTAAAGGAAAGCATTATTTCTAGATTCAGTGCACTAAACAAGATCATTGCTGACAATGCTTCTTCCTTCTCGTCCAACGATATTACTGAGTTTTGTTTTGAGCATGGCATAACTTTGTCACATTCTTCTTACTATTATCCGCAAGGTAATGGTCAGGCGGAATCTAGCAAAAAAAATCGAGTGACTATCATCTGTAAGCTAGTAGATGAGAATCAACATTTGTGGCACAAGGCCTTGTTCAATGCTTTGTGGGAAGACAGGATAACTTTGAAGCAAGCAATCGGCATGTCTCCTTTTCAACTCTTGTACAGGTTGAATGTTGAGATTCCTATAACCTTGGAACTACCAACCCTTAAATTGGCTAAGGCCATCGAAGATGAGACGTTTGACAACTTTGTTGATAAGCGCATCATGTATCTCTTTGAATTGAAAGAGAACCAAGTTCAACTGGCTGACCGCATCGCGGAACACCAGGACCAAGTAAAGAAGCTTTTTGACAACAAATCCAAGTCTTGAGAATTTCAAATTGGTGACCTCATTCTCGTGTGGGACAAACGAAGAGAACCAAAAGGTATGCACGGGAAATTTGACTCACTGTGGACAGGACCTTTCCAAATACATTAGCTGCACGGTGAGAACAGTTTCTTGTTAGCATACGGAGATGGAATGCCATTTTCCCTTCCTCACAACGCGCAACATCTCAAGCACTTTACGCAGTAAAGTAATTGGCGTTGGTATGTAAATACTTTTTATTTTATTTTTATTTATTTTTAAGTCCTTTTGAGTCTTTATGTTTTAAGTTTTATTGTCGTTGTCGTCGCCTAACTCCAAGCCCAATGGATGGATAAAGGAACTTGAATTCTAGAGTTCTTCTCCCTTCATTCATTTCAAAGAACGGATGAAGGAAGATCCCCAACAGGAGCCAGCTGTTATCACAAAATCTAGCAGCGCTCGTTCCACGGATAACCCCCTACGAAACTTGTTTGTTTCCTAGGTTTGTGAAGTTCAAGCACGCAAAATGAGGTGATTTTTGAGCCACCTCATAATGCATTCCAAAGCCTCAAACGGTCAGTTTGAGAGTTCCCCTATGTTTTCCTCACGGAGACCTTCGAAATGAGCTCCTTCGCGAAGTCTCACTATTCATACATAGTCGAATTGTGAAATATGCAATTGCACTCAAAAAGTGTGCCCCTGCTCATAGCCAAAATTGGCTAAGTGTTGAAAGTGCAGGGGCGCTGAAAATCAGCGCCCTTGCATAAAAGTGATTTTGTCAAAATATGTAAGAGCACTGAAAAAGTGCGCTATTACACCTTGTATCCAGACTTAGCCATTTTTTTTGCTTGGGCACGTTTCTTCATGTCTTTTACATTTTTCACTTATCGTGCCACTTTTTATGCCTCAATTAATTGGGTGACTTGAGTTAATTTTTTGTATTTCCCTTTCACTTAAAAGTGATTTTATTGTTTCATTTTCATTTTTTGTGGTCTTCAAACTCCATTCCTTCTTGCTGGGTGAAATCTTCTTAAGCTGCAAAACACGTTTTTGGAGAAATTTGAAGTTCCTCCCAACCAAGCTTCACATTTTCTCTTGGTAAGTCGTTCCTCTTACCTTTCCTCTATTTTCCTCCACTGTTTTGTACATGTCGTAGTGATCAACATGCGCATTTTTATTTACCTTTGTTTTCTTCTTATGTTCTCAGTAAAACCTCACGTTTTTTTTTTCTTATTTCCTTTTTTTTTTTGTGGTGTCTTGTTTATTCGTGGGTTTGTCTTCCTCTTACCTAAATCGTGTTTCCTCAAGCTTCGTTGCTCCAACGAACTCCCCTTGGTTTTTTTAACATGGCTTTCTTCTCTACACATTTTCTCCTCTCATTCATTCTCTCACGCGTGTTACTTCTTCTCACATCGCCGTTCAACAATGATTTAGTGTGAGCAATAAAACAACTCCTGTTTTGTGAGTAAAATTGCATGGTTTTCGTTTACTTAATCAACGGCGATGATTTGGAGGTCGATTACAGTCCAATAAATGTTTCCAAGTATTGTTTTTAAGCCTTCCATACTTCTATATGGTCAAGGCGCTTTCCTCTAACATCATTGCACTTTTGATTCCAAGTTTATGTTTCAAATGTAGTTGCGCTAAAAACTAGCGCCATTACACCCAGAGATATGAAAAAATTTCCTAACACTGAGAAGTACAGGAGCGTTGATTTTCAATGCCCCTGCACCAAATCCAATTTCCTTAAAAAGGCAAGAGCGTTGATTTTCAGTGCCCCTGCACTTTTCCCAATTTTGTTCTGAAACATTTCAAACTTGCCAATTTCATTTCAAGCCTCTTTTTGTCCACTTTGTGCATCGTTTTGCGTTCCTTTTTCATCTTCTCCACACTTTCTCATCATCGTTGCTCACCTCATGCATTCCCATGTTGTTTAACGACTAACGTTTGTTCTGACTCCACATCTTGCAGTCTCTTTTCAAGATCCTCAAAGTTGATTGATCAAAGATTCAATTGCTCTCAGATGACTGCCAAAAAACCTTCGTCTTCTTTAAAAGCAAAAGGAAAAATAAAATATAAGTATCAAGGTGTCTATCCTCCAAGTGTAGTGGTCTCCAAGGTGGAAGAAATAAAATACACAGAGGTTGGTCATCAAGACTTGGTTGATTTTGTGGAGAAAACTGAGAAGAAGCCTCTTCCCGATCCTATGAGAGCAATTGTACACAGTAACAAGAGTCCAGCTTGGCAAGGTTACCAATGAAAGTGAAAAAGTAGATGCGCAAGTGACATTGGACATCTTGGTTGGAAGACTGGATAAAATGGAGCAAGCTCGCAATATGTACAAACAGAGGGCAGAGCATTATGCCACTGTTGTAAGGAGACTTGTAGGATCTTCAACTAATGCACTTTCGCTGGCAGTGGTAAGAATTGAGGACCCAGTTGTCAAGAAAGTTGAGAAATTTGCCTCCAAAGGCAGGGTGTTGAATGATTTTGTTGAGAAGATCATAGAACACGAATCTCAGATCATAATTTTTGCGGACAAGAAAACTACTTTGTTGGCCAAGCTCACCACAGAGCTTGATAAAGAAAAAAGTGTACTTTCCCAAGAGTGTAGAGATATGGAAAAATGACTGCTATCATGGTCACAGATGAAGCAAGTAAAGCTCAATAAATTGGTGGAAGCCGAGGTAATTCCCGACAAAGAAAAGTTCATTGAGGTAAGAGAATCTCTGAAACATCAAATTCAAGTAATCAATCTCTTACGGAAGATCTCCACCAAGTGCAGGAATATGTCAAAGGGCATCGTGTTATTCTTGAAAAAGGTATCAAGGAGTTACCAGGACAACTTCTTGAGGAAAATCATATCTTCCTGCCAGCCATAGAAATATCCCAGATCTTCAAGGAAGCCATCATGAAGATGATTGACAGCGCAAACTTTTCAGAAGCCTCTTTGAACATCATTTGTGATACAAGGCTCACATTGGATAACTTGAAAATGCATCTTGATAGGTGCAAGAAGGTTCACTCATCTTCCATGAGATCGATCACGAGAATTCACACCATTGTGGATTACACCGTTGGTCCGAATGAGAAGTTTGTGCAGGAGACCAGGAAGAAATACGAAGACTTCCACGCCCAAAGCAAGGAAACATGAAGGTTCCTGATCTCCAATGTTAGACATTTTCGATGCATCCTTTTATGCATCTTGTAAATATTTCCTAACATTTTATGTCTTTTTGTAAATTGTAATTGCACCAAGTTCGAGATGTAATCTTTTGAAAACAAATTACACTTTGACTTTGGTCAAAGCTAGGTGAGATCTCCTTGAATCACTCACCTAACTTTCCTTGATTTTCTCAGGTTAGTTTCCTAAGTTTGCTCATCCCTCTTTCTATAAATATGAGGGATTTCTATTGTATTAAGCATCTTTTAGTATTTTGCAACGAAGTGCTGCCCTTTTGGAAACAAATTGTGAAACTTTGTGTTCATACTTTGCTAACGAAATTTGATCAATAAAGAAGAAGATTGCAAGCCATACTTTGTGTTGGATTCGATAATCTTATGAATTGATCTCTTTTGGTGGTAATTAGTAAGTGATATCTGAAAGACTCTAAACAATTCATGTAAACTTTGTGTTACATCTTTTACTTAGATTTACATATGTGTTTTGGTTAACTATGGTTGGATGATCTACAAGACTTTGAGCTTGTAATTGTTCATGTTGTTTGAGGAATTGCTACATCTAAGAAGACTTTGTGCTTCGAATGCGACAAACGACACATCTATCACAAATCCACCATTAATAAAGCTACGAAACAACTTTGTGCCTTCGTGAGCTTTCACTTTTACTTTACTTGTTTATTGTTAATTACTTCTGGTATCCCTACACTTTTCTTTGACAAGATAGAGGTATTGGTATTACTGCTAGTTGATCATTTAAAGTTATTAAGAATTGAGAACTTCCAATAGTGAAGCATTGTAAACATCTTCTCTGAAAAAAGAGAGAAGGATGAATGTAACACACCCCCCCACTTCGTAAGTATTGTGTACATCGTGTAATTACTTTATTTGTTTTACCATCGCTTCTATCAATAGTAAGAAGGGTGCCTCCCCTTTTCTGAGAGGAGAGATTCACATCTCACATAGTTGTGGCCGAAGTCCTAGCTGTGTAATCTATCGAAAAGTTGATTACATAATTTTCACCCAACAGGATCCATTTTTAATTTATGTGTCCACTTTGACTTTTGGATTCACTAGTTTCAAAAACTTGACCATGATCATTTTCTTTGCAAGTATTTTTGTTTTTTTGGTCCCAATTAATGGGTGGAAGGATTTGGGAATGATGATTTATGATGTGGATGGTTAGAGTCCTAGAAATAACCTTATTATAAGGCCTATTCATGGCTCCTATTTTGATGTTTTCATTAGATAAAGTTATCCCTAGTATCATGGAGGTACCAATATCATTAGATATATTGATTGATGAATAACCAAGACCCTAATATTTAGGATCGTAGAAAAATTGTACCATATCAAAAATACCCTATTTGTGTAGACTTGATCCTTTTCCTTGATATTGCATATGTTAACAAGTTCAGTTGGTAATAGGATGTGTTGTGTTGGAAATAAGGTGTTAATTCTTCTTTTTGGTGTTGGGAAGCATCAATGGCACCGGTTTTCTTCTCATCAATAAGAAAGCTTTCTCTGAGAAAATTGATTGATCTGAGTTGATAGGCTACTAGTGTTTTGTCATTTTGTTAGATTTTGATAATATCTATAGTAACTTGGTGATCAATATCTTTGACATTGTTAGAGTAAAGGTTTTAATTTAATCATGTTGATTAAATTACCTTTATTCCTCTCTTAAGATTTCACTTTAGTTTGCATTTTGTGACATTTAATAATTATATTAATTATTAAATGTCTACCTATTAGGGTTTCTTTTAGGGTTGCACAATATCCTTTTATAAGGATTCATCATTGTAATTTATCTCTCTCTCGGATGAATGCATTTTCAGCTTTCAGAGCACCCTTGCCTTTTGTCTGGAATGTCTTCTTTCTGTGACAGGTTATTTGCATGCAGGTGATCTTCGGGGTCTGTGAGGTTGGCTTTCTCAACTTCTACATGGTATCAGAGCTCCAGATCTACGGCTTCCTGTTCTTTTTTTGAAGATATTAGCTTAGAGAGTTTTTTTCTGTGCAAGGGTTTCATTCCAGTTCTTTTTGCCAGATCAGAGGGGTTTTCCATCATTTTTTAAGAAATTTTCACTTTGATCTCTCAAACAGTGCATGCTAGTAAAAAACGGACCTCATGGGTGCGCTCAGAAGGCCCAAAAACCCCTATTTTCATATAAAATATGATAGGGTTTGCTGAAAATTGATTTTTTAGTGTTTTTGGGGAATTTCAAAAAATGGCAAAAAAAATCCGTACGATTGTACGGATCCGTATGGCCGAGACGATTTTCATTTCATCTTTTTGGTTGCTGCATCAATTTTGAGCTGCCTTGTTTTTCGTGCCCTTTTGATTTCTGCCTCGATTTTCGTGCATGAAGGTTCAGCTGAATATTTTTGGTTTAAAACCTAAATGAGTACTTTTAGTAAAACGGGCATATCTCGGGCGTTTTAGCTCGTATTTTCGAATGAAAATAGGCATTGGAAAGCTGGTTCCAGCGCCGTTCTGATGGATCAGGTCTGATTTAGTGGTTTTTCCGTTTTGATGCTGTTTTCCTCAGTAAAATTCAGAACAAGCTTTTTGCACTCCCGGAGCCATATCTTTTGCATACGGACTCCGTTTTTCACAAACGAATAGGCGTTGGAAAGGTGTTTCTGTGAGTTTTCCAGATTTGCAATTTATTTTTCTAGAATCTGCCCCAGGTACTTTTTATTCAATTTTTTTTGTTTTCACACATCTGTCAATTACTTGGACATTTTGGCACCTGGAAATGATCTGTTTGCATGGGATGGCTTTATTTGATCTTCTTTATCAGTATTAAGGTTAGTTAGTCTCAGATTTGTTAATTTGAAGAGTTATCATGGGTTTTTCTACTCACCCTTCAGTTGTTTTTCTGGAACGAGGTAATTATGAGTCATGGGCAAAGGGCATACTTACACACTGTAGGTGGCTTAATATTTTGTCTTATTTGTATGATCTCATACCTGAACCAGCAACTTCAGAGGGAAAACTAGCTTGGGATATCATTAGAAATCACATAGTAGGAGTTATTTTGTCTAGTGTTGATTCTGACACTATGTGGGCTATATCGGGCATTGATTGTCCTCACCCACTTTGGGCACGTCTTTGGGAGATCTATGGAGACCCCAGTCTTTCTCCATTCCCAGAGGATCCTGCTTCAGATTGTCTTGTACCCATTGATTGGAGAGATAACACACCTTTTGATCATGATACTTTAAAGGAACTTCAGTATTTAGAGACCCTTACATATTCTGATGAATCAGAGGATTGTCTCACAGTTCCTACTCTTCAGACTGAGATTATACATGTATCAGCATCATCTCCTGTTGTTCTTGATCAGTTTGATATTGCCTCTTCTTTGGCTCCTATTGATTCAGCTAAGTAGGACATCATACATCTTTTAGACATGGCTACTTGGGATTCTTATCTTGCAGGCATTTCATCTTTGTTTGTAGAGTCCTATATTGTAGATTTGGAGGATTACTTTGAGGATTTTCAGCTCCTCTTTGTTGACAGCCATATTCCAGCTGTTAGCCCACCATCATCTGTGCATTCAGAGGTTGCAGTTTTTGAGTCTTTAGTTCAATTTGGATTTGACATCTTTTGTTTCAGTTCAGACAGAGAGATTCTTCAGCATCCTATTATGGCACACATCTTGAGACAGCTTGATTCTTCTCTCTTCACAGGGTTTCTTCATCTTCGTCCTTTGGATCTATTTCTTCCCAAGGGGAGGAATATTATATGCCGCTTCAGGATCTCTTTCTGGATTCTACCTCAGGCATCCATATGTGCGACAGGAGTTTCTTCATTGTGGGGGGGCCTTTTAGTCTCTTTCTTTTTCTCCTATGGAGACCATTGTGCATGTACTTATATGATAGAAGCTGTCTATGGGGGGTCTTATGTTATCCACCTCCTATCCTTATGTTATTAGTGCATTTATTTCTTTCATCTCTTTTTGGAGTAGAGTTTTTCCCATGAGGTTTTCTCTATTTCTCCACTTTACAGAGATTTGGTTGTAATTGGGTACTTCCCTTGTTGCGGGACCCAAGTTTACTTTCTTGCATTGTAGTTACCTTTGCTTTCTTGCACATGTTTGTAACTGCACTTTTGCTCATCTTAAGGGGGGTGTTAGAGTAAAGGTTTTAATTTAATCATGTTGATTAAATTACCTTTATTCCTCTCTTAAGATTTCACTTTAGTTTGCATTTTGTGACATTTAATAATTATATTAATTATTAAATGTCTACCTATTAGGGTTTCTTTTAGGGTTGCACAATATCCTTTTATAAGGATTCATCATTGTAATTTATCTCTCTCTCGGACGAATGCATTTTCAGCTTTCAGAGCACCCTTGCCTTTTGTCTAGAATGTCTTCTTTCTGTGACAGGTTATTTGCATGCAGGTGATCTTCGGGGTCTGTGAGGTTGGCTTTCTCAACTTCTACAGACATGAGTTTGCGGAATAAGGAACTTTCATTATTTTTCAAAATATGTTTTTGCCTCAAATTTGATATAGAAACCCTCTTCATGGTAATTTTTTGGAATATTATCATGGAATCCTATGAACGTAGCTATAGCTTCATCATTTTCAAATATCTCTAGAGAGGAAGACCCTTTTTTGGATGAAAAAGGAGGAGTTCATCTATGTTTCTAGTGGAACCAAGTGTCTCATTTGCAGAAGTGAAAGCTATTGGAATATAGATAGGGCCAAAAAAATTGGGATCATGCATGGAATGGAAATGGATGGGGTCATGAATGGAATGGATAGGGTTGATGGGATCTTGATCAATAATAGGATGATATTGGAGGATTTGGGTAACTTGATCTTGATTCATTTCAGGGATTTCTTCTTTATATTTTAGATCATGTTCTTGACATATATCTGGGTTTAATAATTGGTTATGAATAATGGACTCCTTGATAGCCTCAAAATGTTGGTATGGTGGTAATGAATTTTGAGTAGGAATGATAGGTGATAGGATGCATGATGGTGCTTGGAATGGGATTTCTTGATCATAGATTGGACTCATATCAAATTCTGGATTAGCTTGGAGTTCATGATTATCTATCATGGATAGCTCTTAAACAAAATATTGAAAGGTATCATAATTGGATGAGTGGTTTGATGGTGTGGATTGGTATTGCAAAGGTCTCAGGAATGAGATACTTAAATGAGAGATAGAGGTTATTTTGGATAAGCTACTTCAATACAACCTATTATGGAGTCAAATGAGGCGGATATGTTATGTCCATGACTATTTTAAATGCAATTATTTTGGGATGAGAATTGCTAGACATAGATGGATGGTTTTGATCATGCTTAGGAAAAGTGTCTTGATATATGTTAAATTTCTCAATATATGAGCTATGAATATTGTTTATGTGATTATTTTTGGATGAATTTTCAAGATGATCCTCAACATTGATTTCACCTTTTTTAATACAATCTTGAATGATATTTTTCATTTGCATACAATTTGGTGATTTATGACCCTTGTCCCTATGGTATTCACAATAATCATTATCATTGTACCATGAAGGTTTAAATCGAGGTTCATCGTAATGTCTAAGCTCTAGAAGCTTGATAATATTGGTTTGAATTAACTTGTTCAAGACTATCTCAATTGGATCCCCTAATGGAGTGTACTTACATCTAGTAGGGTTTTTGGGTCTTAGTGGTCCCTTTGGAGGATTCACATTTTTATTTTTTGTTGATTATTTGGTGGGAGATGTATATTTTGTATAAAATTTGTATCAATGATACCATCATTGGTGATATTCTTTTTCTTATCCCATAGGAAAGGTTTGTCATTAGATCTAGATGTGATTCTTTTTTTCCTTATATATTTTGACAAGTCCCTTAGATAAGAGAGCATTTTCTGGATTTAACTATGTGTTATTTTTTGCATCAATGTTTTGGATCACATTCTATGATCCATCATCAGGATGAGAAAGAGCTATAGGAGTAGAATGAGTGATTACAGACCAAGATAGGATAAATAGAGAAAGAAAAGGTTGGATAAGAGAATGATAATAAAAATAATAAGATTAAAGAAAAAGGAGTAAAAAATGATAAGAACCAATATCTAAAATAATAATTTACAAACTGTAAAACATATAAAGATATCAAGGAATTTATGTAAAAAAAATGAAACCTTATTAATGGAGAGAAAAAAATTGTTAAATCTATGCAACTAAAATGTTTGACATTAGAAATATGGGAGATTTGGAAGGAAAGAAACAAGCATCTCTTCCAAGGTAAAGAAATGTCAAAGCGGGCATTTTTAAATAAGGTTGAGGCAAGCATTGTAGAGGTGGTCAACTCAAGGATAGATGATCCAAGCCACAAAAAAGTGAATTTTACAGTGTGGGATGCCAATATGCACAAGAATTGGCATGGTTTGAAGATACCAACTTATGTTGGGGAGGGTGGAACCAAAACTCAAGAATCCAGAATGTTGGTGTGTTGGGAGCCTCTAAACATTGGGTGGTATAAGTTGAACTTTGATGGTGCAGCTAGGGGAAACCCTGGTGTTTCGAGGGTTGGATGTATTGTCTGGGGTTGGAATGGAAAGGTTGTTGGCAAGATGGCTAAACCTCTTCCCGTTGGAACCAAAAATGCAGTAGAATTACTAGTGTTAATCCTTCGCCTCAAACTTTGTCAGGAACTAAACATAAAAAACATAGTAATCGAAGGAGATTCTTCTTTGGTTATCAACGGGCTAAGATCAAGGAGGTTGGTGAATTGGAAATTACGAGCGAAATTAGACATTGCACTAAAATTATTGGAAGGATTTGAGCTCATCATGATCAATCATATTATAAGGTAAGGAAATATGGAGGTTGATCACCTCTCCAACCTCGGAGCGGATGGCAGATCGATAAAGGAAAATTTCAATCCTTGTATTCAAGGATGAGCGGTTCTAAGTTAAAACATCATATCTGCGGGAGGTTGGATGGGCGACATTCCACACTTATAGTTGTAGAAAATCCAGTAGCAAGAAAAGGATCTCAATGAACTTTGTAGGATTTCATGGCAGTTTTCACCCAACATTGGGTTGATATTTAGAGGAATGAAATTCAAATATAAATGTGTTTTCCATAAACATCGTTTTGGAAAGCAGAGTTCATTGTGATCGGATTGGATATGGGCAGGTAGGTGGTATCTTATTGTTTCAAATGTATCCTCTAAACCAGCTTTTGGTGGTTGACAATTGATATTCATTATGGCAGGAATGGTGTGTTATGAGCTAGCCAAGGTGGATGGTTATGTAGGATTGATATGGCATACTTGGCATGCCACCTCATCGATCGACGATGTTGGCCAACTTTGGGTGTCATCATTCTTTGGCGAATGTAATTTTTAGTCTAATCAAATAAATGTTTCTTTCTACGATTTTGAGCACGATCCATATGAAATTCAAATTAAGAGAGTGGCAAGTTTTTTCACATGAATGAAAGTAATTATTTTTTGGCCTCTAGAAGTGCGAGATGGAGGTTTAACACTAATTATAGGCTAGCTCGGTGGACAGAAATGCACAAACATGTGTAGAATGCATAGAAAATGATTTTAATCCTAATATTAGAAGAAAATTGAGGCACGGTTGCAAGTTATATGGTATTTTGGAGTTTTTGCAACAAATATGGTTGGCGGTTCAAGGTTCATTGTGTGCATGTCTGCAAAGACTCTAATGAGCATTGGCACTAATGCACCCATTCAACTGGAGAGCATAGTAAGGAAAATGGCCTTCAAAGGCAAGGTGACAGACCAGATATTGAAGCGGATACTCCTCAACGATGATACCCTAACCTTGGTGGCGGTAAAGATCATTATGGGTAATGGATTTTTGGCAAATAGTGAGGCATACCAGGTCGCCACCAATATTGTCTCATGTTTTTTGGAAGTTCTGTTGGACATTAGTACCTCTAAATTCATGGTCAAGACAATCATGAGGAAACTTTTCAAGGTTGATCTTCTAGTTGGGTTCAAGGAGATTCTCTATGCGGCCACGTTGAGGGTTGGAGCTCCCTAGCCACAAGACATGCCTCTATTATAGGATCTTGGGGAGGTTATCAAGTATTATTTGTTCTTGCTTGATCTCAAAGGGATGGTGCTCATCGAGCATAGGCATTTTGTTGTGGTTGGGGTAAATTACCTGAAAAAAATATTTGCAGTTGGTTCCGATAAGGGGTCAATTCAATTAGGTTCCTAAGTTTCAATCTTTTGCTCGTGCCAATGGGTTCATATCATTACTGTGTTAATTATGGGTTCGACTTGTGCCAAGTAGTCGTTATGACTAGTATATAGTATGTTTTAGTGCTCAAGTATATAGTTTTTTTTAGTGCTCGAAGTGGTATTGTATAGTCTAGTTGGTGTTTTAGCAAAAAAGGGTCATATGTGTCAAAAGTTTTTGGTTTTCAATCTAGTGTCTAGTTCACAGGATGCTCAGTCATGACTTGTTAGCTCAGTTTTACCTTGGATTGCTTCAAAGAAAATGTAACAGGGATGGTATATGGTTTTGGTCCTAGCAGAAGGGATTCTGTATTTTGGTCATCTGCTTAGCTGCTTAGCAGAAGTTGTATTTTTTTTATATCAATATAAAATTACCCTTACGCATCAAAAAAATGTTTGGCATTAGGAATTGAAAATAATTAATATCTTGTTTTAACTTTGTATAAAGAGATGGAATTTAATAATAACTAAGATGTAATAAAATTGAAGAAAATAAAATATAAGAAATTAAGTATAAATATAGAGAAAATATCTTAAGGAGAAATATCTAAAAATATATGTCGAAGGATAATTAAATAATAACTAGACTTTGTGTAAATTGTACACAAAGATTTATGTTTATATTTAGAAAATAAAACTAATTAAAATAAATACAATAGGCAAGAGATAAAAGAGTAAGAGATGAAACTATATAAAACACAAGATAGGCCTCACTTTTTATTCATAAGATATATTTTTAAAAACAATTTTAAAGTCAACTTTTTAGAAATTTACAAAAAGTAAGTGAAAAATATATATTTGATCTAAAGTTAGAAATATAAATAATACAATAGATAGATTTTAAGATATATTTTTTTTAAAATAAAAAGGAAAAATTATAATTTTATAAAAAATTAGTTATATGCTTGTAAATTCAGATTGTAAATAAAAATATATATTTGATTTCTAATGTCAAACATTTTAGTTGCATAGATTTCGTAATTTCTAATGTCAAACATTTTAGTTGCATAGATTTAACAATTTTTCTCTACATTAATAAGGTTTCCTTTTTTTTTACATAAATTCCTTGATATCTTAATATATTTTACAGTTTGTAAATTATTATTTTAGATATTGGTTCTTATAATTTTTAACTCCTTTTTCTTTAATCTTATTATTTTTTATTATCATCCTCTTATCCAACCTTTTTCTTTCTCTATTTATCCTATCTTGGTCTGCAATCACTCATTCATAAGGTTTCCTACAAGATATTAATTCTTTTCAATTTCTAATGTCAAACATTTTAGTTGCATAGATTTAGCATTTTTTTTCTCTACATTAATAAGGTTTCCTTTTTTACATAAATTCCTTGATATCTTAATATATTTTATAGTTTGTAAATTATTATTTTAGATATTGGTTCTTATCATTTTTTACTCCATTTTCTTTAATCTTATTATTTTTTATTATCATCCTCTTATCCAATCTTTTCTTTCTCTATTTATCCTATCTTTGTCTGCAATCACTCATTCTACTCCTATAGCTCTTTCTCATCCTGATGATGGATCACAGAGTGTGATTCAAAACATTGATGCAAAAAATAGCACACACTTAAATCCAGAAAACACTCTCTGATCATTATGGATTGTGAAAATCTAATGTATCTAATTGATACCCTTCATGGGAGGGAAATTTAAGTTAAATCCAAGAAATTAGAGCTATTGAGGATCAAGCTTTCAAAAAAGATTGTAGACTTTTCCTTCCTAAAAGATGCAGAGACTCGGGTTTACTCCCTTCTTTCATAAAAAATATATATTCACCTTTGGAGCCACAACACCAAGCACATCTTTCACAAAGCATGTCTCTCTCTCTCCTCTGGTTTTTCATCAAATATGTCAGGAAATCCATCAACTCACTTAACTCAAGACTCCTCCCTCTCCATATGGAGCTTGCCTCCTCCCTTCATCTCAACCTTTGGATCCTTTTGGACACTTTCTCTCAGGTGAGAACGTCATGTCACCAAGTTGCTTGTATCTTGAGGAAAAAGAAAAAATTTGCTGCTCTGCAACACAAATGCCACCCTACCAGGTCATTGCATTCCTCTCTCCATGCTCCCATATCTTTCCCTCACACTCCCCTCTTCCCCTCAAGCAATATTAACGGATGCTATCCCCTGATAGACCCTCACAACCTTCTGCTTACCACATCTTTCCAACATGTTTCTTCTTTTCGCCCACCCCCTCACATTTCCTTATCCTCTAGGTGATCCCACAATAGTGGTTTGCACTTTTTGGCCAAACTGGACATTGAACTGAATTTTTTTAACTAAATCTTCACTTTCAAGCACCTATAGCTACTAAACCATGAGGAATTTGAATATGATGCAAACTAGTGATTTGTGACATTTTGTATGTAGATTCTAAATAATATCTTTTAAAAAAATTGGAATCAAATTACATTTCTTTTTCCATCTCCTTCGAAAACTAGTTTTTTAAATTTAGATCCATAACTATGATATCTAGTGCATGCAATTGGTTTCATAGTGTTTTATTGAATATTTTTTTCTTAATTAAGTGTTGAAGTCAGGCCAGTTACAATTCAAACATAGGTTTACTTGCTAACACATAACTTTTTTTGTATGTATCATTTTTTTTTGGTTGGATCAAGGACATCAATATCTAGTGCATAGATATTTTTTAGAATTTTTTGATAATGTACTATTTTTCCACATGTGCAGAATAGAGAGCTTGATTTTCAGTGGAAAGCCTGTGTTTAATTAAACTAAAAAAATACATAATAAAACAAAAAAATATTAAAATTATATTTGATGGATAGCTAGTTGGGTCTATGAAAATACATAATAAAACAAAAAAATATTAATATTCTGAGGACTACCATCATCTAGTTGGGTCTATGAAGTTTCCTCCATTTTCATCCTCAATTGGATCCTGGAAACACAAAAATATGTAGTAAAATGAGAAAGGAGGGGGCGAAGGGAAAAAAGGGGGGTTCGAGCGAACCCCCCTTGACCCCTTCGAGCAAAAGGAGGTTCACTCGAACCCCCCTTTTTTTGAAATTTTCCTTTGTTTTCATTAGAAAAAATATGTTAAAAATGGGATGACATCACAAGGGGGTTTGCTTGAGCGGGGTTCAAGCAAATCCCTTTTTGGGTTCATGCGAACCCCCCCTTCGAGCGAACCCCTAAAAACCAAAAAAATATCTTCGAAGCATTTTTGCAATTTTCCTTCGTGAAGGGAATTGTAAACTAGTATTGTGGGATCACCCCTCTACTTGATCTCCCTTTGTCTCACCTTGTTTGCAGTTTTCACCAACCTTGTGCCCCAAATCTGCCCAGCCTACCCCCACACTCTCTTTCAAGCATGATCTTCACTTTAAGCTAGGTCGCACCCTTCAGATATTTTCCTCCATGCATGGCACTTTTAATTCTGGCTTACCTCAATGGTTGGATCACCTTCCTTCACCTAGGCGTTAATCACCCAAAGCTCCTTTAATTCAATCTTCTACTCTTAATGTCTCCAAGGCATCCACATCTTTTAGAGGTATCAATGATCACGTAGCTAATGCATCTCATTCCACACCAAGCTTTCTAATGTCAGGATCTCCTCTATGGTCTAGGTGTAACTTGGAAAATGGACATTAGTCATAATGGAGATAGATAATTAAAGCAACAACCACAAATGTGCAATACTATACTCAAATACAAATCCAAATTAATCAATAGAAAACAAGAAACACAAATGAAATCAGCTTCAAATAAACAATACATTTACCTTCACTATGTTGATATGAATTACTTCCATTGTCCTTTGCTTTCTTTGCTATCAAATTTTAGTATGCACTTCTTTCGTAAAAATATCAAGTGTGTGTGATGATCACAATGATGCAAAAATTCCAAAGTTTGTGGTTAGCCATCAACGTGATGTGAGGTCTGATTTTATAGATTTTCTCAATTCGAATGAACGATCCAGATTAGGAGGTGCAAGATCAAGATCAATGGTTGAGGATTGTTGAGAGGAATTGATTACTCGGTTAACTAACTGCAACTAGTTGCAGGATTCTAGTTAAGTGGTTGTATGGAGAATTGATTAAAGTGTTAAATAATATTACTAATAATTAGTTAGCCAAATTGATCGATTCAAAGACTTGAAGTGAGTGGGAGTAAAGTGAATTGATTGATCAGTGAACTAGAATTGATTATCCAATCAACTAGAAGAGAGTGTTAGTTGTGTTTGAGGGAATTATTCATGATAATAATTAATTATTGGAGGAAAGTGCAAGTGAGGATTAATTAATAAATAATATGTTTATTTATTAATATTGAATGGATAATGTTGAGACAAAATAGGGGAATGAATAATTTATTTAATTATTTAATCTAGAAGTGTGAAAGTGGTTAATTAAATAATTAATAACAATTATTTAATTTGACAAGGGTGTTGAATGTTAATTAAAAAATTAATGTAATTATTTAATTAAAAATAGAAGAATCGGTTTTATTAGCGACATAATTAAATAAATAAGGTTTATTTAATTAATCAGGAAGATTAATGATAATTAGGACATAATTAAATAAATAGGATTTATTAAATTAGTGATGCAGGAGCATCCAGGGTGTAAGAGCAATCTTGCATCACCCCAAAAAAAAATGTTGTTTCTTTTCAATAAGGGTTAAATTTGGCAAGGTTACTATTTTAGTAAGTTTGCATTTATGCATAGTTGGACATGAAATCTTACACAGACCTCCAGAATGGTAAATTGAAGCCAATGGAAAAGAAATCACTTCAATACCATTTGTCATTTGAGAGATATTAAAATTTAAATTTTCAAAAATCCTAGTAAAATCTTCGGGGTCAATTTTGAGGCACTTAGAGGCTCTAGATGGGCGTGAAAATTGGTGGAAACTGGAAAGTAGGGCCTATGGTCTTTAGGCCCTACTTTCTGGTAGAAGATTTCTTGAGAGCTTTATGAAAAGGTATTATAATAGAAAATCCAACAGTCGGATCAAAATTTATCACCCCACGAAGTTGTAATACCAAAATTAATTAAATTTCAAAATATCTTCTTGAGGAAGTTACACTTTCCAGAAGATTCTAGGGCGGTTACACCTTCCAAATAAAGAATGTAAAGGGGGACTACAGAGGGGAGGCGAGAGTAGCATAGATGGTGGCTTCGATTTGCAGATTTGCAGATTTATGTAATCAAAAAGCCCATGTGATGGAAAATATAATGTTGTAATTTCATTTTCATTTAAGTGATAATAGAAAATATTTGCTTTCCTTCTTGCATTTTGTTTGTGCCATTATCTGTTGTTTTTGTGAGTTTTAGATTGTAAGGGGAGTACCCTTCACCAATTAGTTAGGAAAGGTGAATTAGAATTAATTAATTAACATAAAGTCGCTTAATTAATAGTAGAATATGATATTTGATAATAATTAAATAATAAGGTATTATTTAATCATTAGGAAAAAGGGTAAAAATTAGTAAAAAGGTGTTACTCGTAGATGGGGATAATTTTGGGTATCTACATTCGGTATTCTCCTCTAGTTTGTGTAGTTTTGGAGAAGCTCCTATTAGGTGCTCATCTCCTCAAAAGCTTTGTCTAGTAGATACTAGTCTACAACCATTGCCTAACAGCTCCTCTCCCACACCTCTAGGTATGTTCATCCCCCCTTTGTTATCTTAATGTTCTCTTTCACATCAAAGCATTAATTATGAGGTGATCTCCTATTACAAGCAAAATTTCCCTCGAGCCCCTCACGATTTTGATCTTGATTCATCCACCTCCTTGTTTTCTCAACCTCCCCTATTTTTCTGACCTCACCTACACACATGGCTTCCCCTAATGTCTCATCCTCCCTCATCTCTAACTTACTATCACCCTCCCCCACTAATCCTATCCCTTCCTTTTCCCGTCCTATCTACCCTACACTTTTTCTCAACACCTCTAAGCCCCTCGCCCTCTAATCAATTCATAATTGGGAGAAAAAAATTATGGTCAACCTTTCTAATGTGCCCCTAGATTCTAGAGCTTTTAACCTCCTTAGAAGAGACATGCGCCTTTCCTTTCCTCCTTGTTTCATTCCCCGTCATGATTTTCTTATTGATATTGAAAACTCTATTTGTTTCCTCCCCCTAATGTCACCAAGGAAGTCTACTAAGATTGTGCTTTTATTCTTAGACACGCAAAACCTCCTAATCACAACTTTTCCAAAATTAGTCATCTTTCTTTCTTCAAATTCTTAATCAATCAAAATATTATCATCACAAAGAAGATAAGGAGAATTCCATTGTCATCATAAATAAACAAGATTACATCTCCAAAATGCATGCCCTCTTTGAATCCTCTTGCTATCAAATCTTACCTATCAACCCTTGCCCCAAAATTATCAAAAAATTCAAATCCACCATCTCTTGCTCATCCTTCGGCACCCTCACCAAGAAATCATTAATTCCCTCTAATGAAATCACTCATCACATTTACAGGACTCCAAAAATCCATAAGGAAGGCACCCCCCTAAGACCCATTGTAGAAATGAAAGGTTCCCCCACCTACAAATTAGCTACCTTCCTATCCAAATTAATCTCTCCTCTAATAGGAAAATTTGACTCCTTCATTAAAGACTCTTCCTATTTTGTAGACTTTGTTAAAGACAGAAAATTAGAAAACAATGACATTTTAGTAATTTTTGGTGTTGTTTCCTTATTCACCAAAGTCCCTATTCTTGACTCCATTGATATTGTTAATTACAAAACCAATGATGAAGTGGCATATTTAGTTGATTTATGTCTTAGATCCACATTCTCTCTTTCCAAGGTGTCATCTATGAACAAGTAGATGGTGTAGCCATGGGCTCCCCTCTCTCTCCTATTATAGCCAACCTTTTTATGGAGCACTTCGAAGAAGTTGCCCTCTTCTCTTTCCCCCTCAAACCTAGTGTTGGCATAATGTTGTCATTGATGTCAAAGGGAAATTCAGTGAACATCTATGTGTCATTATGCTTAGTGGATCATGTTCTAGAAGAGTTGGTGCAATATGATGGAGATAAGAGCATGTTTTGCAAATTTTACAATGTTGCTCAAAAAATGAAATGTTATCATGAAATGTTATCACAATTTTGTAGAGATTATTTCCATACGTCAGAGGAGGAAACTAAGGCCAAATTTGATATGGATTTTTTGAGAGCTTCTTAGAGGTGTGAATTGCATATTCAGAGGATGCATTGTGTGATCAGAAATCATTTAAGTTTGCTCTTAGACAAAACTAGGGTTTTGCAGTTAAACCCTAAGTGTTACAATTATGGTGCATGATCAGAGTTTATGGTTTGAAGTTGATTGGAGATTGATGATAGTAGGTTGTTTAAGTCATCATTTAATCCATCGATTCCATCGGGATGACTAGCCCCTTTACCTTGCACTATCGGTTAGCAGTTTATGTGCATCGCATCAATCCTTCACATCACGTTTTGCTTATTGCTGCAACCTAGTGTTTGCACGATGTGTGATGGAGATGTCCAATAGTGAAGATCGAAGCATGTGTGATCCAATGGCTATCATGTGTTGTCTTTGCATCATGTTTTAGAGGTTGGTTTGGTGAGAGCTTTCCGCGATATGTGATAAGCAAGGATCAACGGCTGAGGATGGATAAAGAAAGATCGAGTGGTCATCGTGTTACTACTTCACATCACTATTATGAAAAAAAGCAAAGGAAGTCAATTTTTTATATGCGATGGGTGGAGAATTTAGTGGAGTATGATGACATCAAGTACAGATGGTGATACAAGATTGCATCACGAGGATTGTTCACATTGTGTTTACACTTCTTCAAGGCATGATGCTTTTTGCGATACACTAGAAGGTTGTGATGGAGATATTGGTGGATCCAGTCTTCAAAAATACGATGGAGTGCTAAGGTGGAAAAGTGTTCTATGCGATAGGTAGAAGTTTTCTATTATATCATGTGGTCCCTTTGTATCATTATTAACTCTCTTTGCACGTAAACAAAGATGTGATATGCAAAGAGGATGTGATGGGTATTCGATGGTGGTGATTGTGAAATGGTGATCGGATGGATATTGCCACATCTCTTCACATCATGAATTTGAGATTGATTTCCTATGAAAATTTGTGATGGGTTATGTGCACATGTGTGATGGTCAAAAACAAAAAGATGGAGATCAACAGTGCTACTTTAAAGAAAACTCATCTAATGACAACGTTTTAAAGATGAAATATTAAATGAGAAGCGATGGATTGTAGCAAGAAGATTTGAGATCGATGGACGAAATTCAAATTTGAATATTCTCAATGGGTATGATAGTATGAACGTTGGTTTGATCTAGTGGCTAACACAATGAATGAATTTAATTAGTTTACTTGCTCCTGTGACTAGTTGATTGGCTATATGACTTGTAGAGCGGTGGAATGGACTGCAAAAGAGATCAAGATCAGAATTAGATCAAGATTACAAGGATATGGCATTAAATGCATAGGTTTAGGGTTTTACAAGTTGCTATGTTTATCAAATTCAACAAACCTAAATTTAAGGTAGAGAGTGTAGGGATAGGTGGATTGCAGAAGAAGATAATGAGAAAACCCTAGTAGAGGATCTATACATGTGTGCACAGCTCAAGGTAATTATTGCAGATCAATGAAGGGATGCAAAAATAAGTTAATCAAAATTTTGTTGTAGTGTGTGGAGATATGCGGTAAGAAGAGTGAGCTCTTGATGCGGACAAAGAATGCACAAATAAAAAAAAAGGGAAAAAGTGCAAGGTGCGGTGAATGAGTAGAGCCCAAACAAAAATCAAAGACCTTTACCAGGGTTTACATTCAAGGTGCAGAACAAGGAGGTGTGGGGCAGAGAATTGTATTGCAGAGGCATCAATAAGGAATTGAGCAATTGCAAAGTGGGTTGCAACATTGAATTGTGTTCAATAGAAAAAATTGTAATGGCTTTCATTATAAATTTGATTGTTGGGTGCCATCAAATATCTAGGTAGGTGCTTAGAGCAGGGTGTTGGTGCTTCCTTGGAGTGGGTTCTCCTAAAACTAGGGGATTAGTGTCTCCTTAGGGTTGGTGCCCTTAAACATTGTAATCAGAATATTTGATTGTGAGGTTGGATTAGGTAGATCCTAGCAGCTATTCTCATCGTGGTTTTACCCATATTGGGTTTTCCATGTATATCTTGTGTTATGAGTTTTTGTGTGTGCATGTTTATTTCTCTACATACAATCTACACTAAAGGTATTAAAAGGAATTAATCAGTTTGAAGTGTTAAGAGTTAAAGGTTTGATGATCTACCGATTCACCCCCCTCTCAGGAAATTGTTATGTTCCAAAAATTGGTATCAGATCCCTGGTTCCCTAGGAGAAGCTTAATCAACTTGAGTAGATCTTGGACAAGTGAACATAATGGCTAGTCAAGGAGGTTCATCCACAAACAAGGTACCTTTGTTTGATGGATCATATTATTATTTTGGAGTATCAATATGGAGACATATTTGTCTTCATTAGGGTTTGATGTATGGATTTCTATGAAAAATGGATATACACCTCCAACAACCTCCCCTACCGATGTTGTAGGAAAAAAATATTATGAGAACAATGCAAGGGAGAAGCATGCTATTCTTTGTGCATTATCAAGTTTAGTATTTGTCAAGGTAATGCACTATAAAACTACAAGTGATGTTTGGATTAAGTTGAAGAACATCTATGAAGGAATGCCAAAGTAAAGTTGGAAAAGCTACAAATTCTTAGAGCCAAGTTTGAAGGTCTTTAGATGACTGAAGAAGAAAATATTGCAAACTATTTTCTCAAAGTTGATGAAATAGTGAACTCAATCAGAGGGTTCGGAGAAGAAGTGAAAAATAGTCATTTTGAAAAAAGTTCTAAGGTCCATTCCATCCAAGTATGACCTCGAGATCTTTGCAATAAAGGAAGAGAAATAGATAAACTCACTATTGATGAACTGCATGGCATATTCACTGCATATGAAATGATAATCAGAAATGCAAATTCATCCAAAAGAGAAGTTGTATTCAAGGCTAGCAATAGGGAAAAGGATGAGGCACTCAAGGAATACAAGGAAAGGGCTTCTACATCTAAACATGAAGAGACTGATGAGGAAGAAGCAAATTTCATCAGAAGATTAAGGAGAGGCTCCGACAAATATAAAGGTAAGTTACCCTTCAAGTGTTTTAACTGTGGTAGAATATGAAACTTTTCTATTAAATTTCCTTACCATAAGAAGGATAACTCTAAACAAGAAGAAGACAGTAGAAAGAAGAAACCCTACTATCCTAAAAAGAATATTTTTGGGAAGAAGAAGAAAAGTTTGTACATTCAAGAGGAAAGTGATTCATCTAATGTTAGTGATAGTTCAGATGATGAAAAAGATTGTGCTCTTGTAATGGAAGAAGAAGAAGAATTTCTTTTTATGGAAAAAGAATCTATTGAGAAGAAAGATGGAAAGGTTGAAGACCTTGATGAGGAGGAAGTTGAAGTTGACCTTGAAGGAGAACTAATCTATGCTTTAAAAGAGGTTGATAATCTAAGAGAAGAGATTGATGATCTAAAAAGGGAGAATAAGCATCAAAAGAAGCATGCACAAAAATAAGTTGAGAAGCAAACCAAAGATCTTGAAGAATATAATCAAATGGTGGTTAGCTTGAAGCTACAAGTGGAGGAATCCAAGAGGATTGAAGAAATTGTAAAATCCAAACTGGAGTTCGAAGTTGAAAAATGTATGAAACTAGAGGAAGAAATTGTTGCTTTAAGAAAGGAGTTGTTAAAGGCTAAATAACAAGTAGAAAAGGGCCTAAATCTAAAGGGAGGCTCAAAGATTCTTTATGGATTATTAAGAACAAAAAAGCCTTCTAACAAAGAGAAATCTGATTTAGGTCTTGAGAAAGGAAAAAACACCTTTTTTAGCACTTCCACAAAATTATATGAGAGATTTAGGGGCAGAAGAGAATTTTGGTTCAAAGAATGAGAAAGCCTACAAGGAGAATACATCAGGAGAAGAAAAGAAATCTGTTGAAGTGAATAAATTGATGAAGAAAAGAATCCTATTGCAAAGAACATTCAATCAATTCCTAATCAATAGAAGATGAAGCAGAATTCTAGAAAAACTAATGTTGAAGGATTCACAAGGGTGAGAGATTTGAGGAAGTCAAGACAAAGAAGACCCCTCATCCTACTCAAGGAAATGTTGTGACCAAGTACTCTTCATACTTCTATCGGTGTTGCTATACTTGTAATCAATTTGGTCATAGAGCTAGAGAATGTAGAGTCATTTCTAAAAGGAGTACAAATTTTGTAAGAAAAAATTCATTTGCTCCTTTAATTGACATGAATGTAATTTGTTACAACTATAATAATTTTGGTCATGTAGTCAAGTAGATGAGAGCTGGTTGTGGCATAGAATATTGGGGCATGTTAATTTTGATAACTTGGTAAAAGTATGCTCAAGAGGGCTAGTAAGACACATTCCTAAGATAACTAAGACTGTAAACACCATTTGTAAAGATTGTCAACAGGGAAAGCAAACAAAGGATAAATTTCAAACAAAATAATACTCAACTACAAAGCCTTTGCAATTGGTTCATAGTGATTTGTGTGGTCCTACAAGGACAAGAGGACTGAAAGGGGAAAAATACTTCATGTTATTGATTGATAACTATACAAGAATGACATGGGTGACCTTTCTCAAAGATAAGTCACAAGCATTTGAGAGATACAAGATATTTAGAGCCTTTATTGAGAAGGAGACTGCTAGAAGAATCAAATTCTTAAGATCAGATAGAGGTGGAGAATTCACATCAAGTGAGTTCATTAGATATTGTGAAAAACATGGAATTAAAAGGCAATATTCTGCACCAAGGACTCCACAACAAAATCGAGTAGTTGGGAGAAAGAGAAAGGCAGTTAAGGATATGGCCAGAACAATGTTGAGTGAGGCCAAGCTAGTAGATGTGTTTTGGAGAGAAGCAGTTCATATTGCAATTTACATTCAAAATATAGTTCAAATAATAATAAACAGTGATAAAACACCCTATGAACTGTGGTACAAAAATCCTACATCTATCAAATATTTCAAGGTGTTTGGCAGCAAATGTTACATCAAGAGAGAAGATGAAAACTTGGGAAGATTTGATTCTAGATGTGATGAAGGAATTTTTTTAGGATATTCCAATCAAAGAAAAGCTTACAAGTGTTACAACAAAAGGCTACACAAGGTTGTTGAGAGCATCAATGTCAAAATTGATGAGGATATGAAACATGCTAAGCCTAGCAAAAACAACCTCAAAGATGAATCAGAAAATGAAGAAGAGATTGTTGTGGATGAAGAAGAGCCTGAAGAAGAAATTGAAAAAGCACCTGCAAAGTATGTTCATAAGGATCATCTTATAGATTAGATAATTGGGAACAAAAATGAAGGAGTTCAAACAAGAAGAAGACTTGCAAAGAACAAGGAACTAGTGAATTTTCCCCTCGTCATAGATTGAACCAAAGAGTTATGTTGAGGAAAACAAGGATGAGAGCTAGATAAAATCCATGGAAGAGGAGCTAAAGTATATTGAAAAGAACAAAACATGGGAATTGGTTCCTAGACCCCCAAGAAAAAAATGTGATTGGTACTAAATGGGTGTTTAGAAACAAGTTGAATGAAGATGGAGTTGTACTAAGTAACAAGGTAAGCTTGGAATGCAAGGGGTATGCACAAATTGAAGGAATTGACTTTGAAGAAACATTTGCACCTATTGCAAGATTAGAAGCCATAAGAACGTTTCTTGCATTTTCAATTTCTAAAGGTTTTTAAGTATATCAGATGGATGTCAAATCTGTCTTTCTAAATGGAAACCTTGAAGAAGAAGTCTACATAGAACAACCTGAAGGTTTTCAGCTATCAGAAGAAGAAGATTACATTTGCAGATTGAGAAAATAATTGTATGGTCTAAAACAAGCACCTAGGGCATGGTATTCAAGATGAGACTAGTACCTACAACAATAAGGATTCAAAAAAGGACGTGCAGATAGTAATTTGTACTTCAAATCAGAAGTTGAGAACATGATAATATTTGTTGTATATGTGGATGGCATCATATTTGGAGGTAGAAATGAAAAAATGTGCAAAGAATTTGCAGTCCAAATGCAAGATGGATTTTAGATGTCAATGCTAGGAGAATTGTCATTTTTCATTGGTTTACAAATTGCACAAATTGATGATGGGTTATTTATATCTCAAACCAAATATGCAAAGGAAATGCTTAAAAAGTTTGGAATGGAAGATAGCAGACTAGTTAGTACTCATATGATAATTGGATGTAAGTTGAGCAAGTCAGATGAGTCCTCGAATGCAAGTCAGATAGTGTATAGGTAAATGATTGGAAGCTTGTTGTACTTAACTACATCAAGACCATACATTATGCAAGTTGTGTGTATGCTTGCAAGGTTTCAAGTTGCTCCCAAAGAGTCTCATGTCAACATAGTGAAATAAATTTTTAGATACATCAAAAGTATTGTTGACTATGGACTTTGGTATCCTAAGAGCAAATATTTCACTCTAAATGCATATACAGATGTTGATTAGGTAGGAAGTGTAGATGATAGAAGAATCACTAGTGGTGGTGCATTTTTCTTGGGAAACAACCTTGTTTCCTAGATGAGAAAAAAGAAAGAATCAGTCACTCTTTCAACAGCAAAAGCAGCGTATGTAGCAGCAGCAACATGTTATACTCAAGTGTTTTGAATGAAGCAGACACTCAAAGACATCAAGGTTGAGTACAAAGAACCTATCTCTATTCTTTGTGATAATTCAAGTGTAATTAACATCTCAAAGAATCCAATGATGCATTCTAGGAAAAATCACATATCAATCAAGTATCACTTCATAAGAGAGAAGGTAGCAGATCAAGAAGTTAGCATGGAATATGTGCCAACCAAAGAACAAGTTGCTAACATATTTACAAAGCCTCTTCCCAAGGAACAATTTGAATATCTAAGGCAGAAATTAGGAGTAATTTCTCCCACATTATATCACTAAATTTAAGTGATATGGCATGGGTCTAGGAGGAGCTTCATAGATATTGCATTCATCCTTGGAAATGAAGAGAAAGATCAAGTTAGGTAAAATTCGTTTTATGAAATTATAACGACTTGATAGTTGCAAGATTATGAATTTTTTCTTTCTCTTTGAATGGTCAGTCAAAGGGGGAGAATATTTGTTATAGCACAACGGGGAAGAGTATAATTGGTTTTAGTAAATGCATGGTGTAACCCTTTGCCATTGATGTCAAAGAGGGATAAAGTGTGAAAATGCTCTAATGGGGGAAGTTGTGCAAATGCTCATACAATTGAGCAAGGGGAAGAAATCCAATGCTCTGTTGACAGATATGTCTAAGGGGGAGCTTTTTGTATGCACTCATGATCAATTTTATTAGTATAGAGCATTTTTTATCATTTGGTTTTTCCATCAATTCCAAAGAGGGAGATTGTTGGCACAATGTTGTCATTAATGTCAAAAGGTGTCATTGATGTCAAAGGGAAGTTCAGTAAAGGTTTGGATGTCATTGTGCTCATTGGATCAGGTTCTGGAAGAGTTAGTGCAATATGATGGAAGGAAGAGCATGTTTTGAAAATATTGCAATGTTGCTCAAAAAATGCAAAGTTCTCATGAAATTTTGTCACGATTTTGTAGAGATTACTTCCAAACGTTACAGGAGGAAACTAAGGCCAGGTTTGATATGGTGTTTTCGAGAGCTTCTCAGAGGCACATGAATTGCAGATTCAGAGGATGTGTTGTGTGACCATAAATGATTTAATTTTGCTCTCAGACAAAACTAGGGTTTTGTAGTTAAACCCTAAGTGTTAGTCATGGTGCATGATCAGAGTTTATGATTTGAAGTTGACTAGAGATTGACGGTAGCAGGTTGTTTAAGTCATCACTTAATCCATTGGTTTTTTCAAGATGACCGGCCCTTTTACCTTGCACTACCAGTTAGCAGTTTGTGTGCATCGTGTCAATCCTTCACATCGCGTTTTGCTTATTACCGTGACCTAGTGTTTGTGCAATGTGTGATGGAGATGTCCAATGGTGAAGATTGAAGAATGTGTGATCTAACGGCTCTTGTGTGTTGTCTTTGCATCACATTTTAGAGGTCAATTCAATGAAATATTTCCGCGATATGCAATGAGGATGGATAAAGAAAAATCGAATGGTCATCACATTACTGCTTCACATCGTTGTTGTGAAGCAAATCAAAGGAATTCAATTTGCGATATGTGATGGGTGGAGAAGTTAGTGGAGTATGATGACATCATGTACAGATGGTGAGACAAGATTACATAGCGAGTATTTTTCACATCGCGTTTACACTTATTCAAGAAATGATGCTTTCTGCGATACACTAGAAGGTTGCAATGGAGATATTGGTGGGTCCCCTCTTCAGAAATGCGATGGAGCAATAAGGTGGACAAGCTTTCTATGTGACAGGTGGAAGTTTTCTATTGCATCGTGTGGTCCCTTTGTATCACAATTAACTATTTTTGTATGCAAACAAAGTTGCGATAGGCAAAGAGGATGTGATGGGTATTCGACAGCGGAGATTGTCAAATGGTGATTGGACAGATATCACCACATCTCTTCATATCGAAAATTTTAGATTGATGTCTTACGAAAAGTCGTAATGGTTTATGTGCGCACAATGGTCAGAAACAAAAATATGGAAATCAACAACGCTAGTTTAAAGGAAACTCATCTAACGTCAGCATTTTAAAGATGAATGATTAAATGAGAAGTGATAGATCATAACGTGAAGATCTAAGATCGATGGACCAAATTCAAAGTTGAAGATTCTCAATGGGTATGACAGTATGAACGTGGGTTTGATTTGGTAGTTGACACGGTGCATGAATTTAATTGGTTTACCTACTCTTGTGACCAGTTTATTGGCAATATGACTTGTAGAGTGGCAACATAGACTGCAAAAGAGATAAAGATCAGAATCAGATCGAGCTTACAAGGATATGACATTAAACGCATATTAGGTTTAGGTTTTTGTAGCTTGCTATGTTTAGCATATTCAACAAACCTAAATTTGAGGTAGAGAGTGTATGGCTAGGTGGATAGGTGGCTTGTAGAAGAAGATAATGAGAAAAACCTAGCAAAGGATTTGTACATGCGTGGATAGTTCAAGATAATGATTGCAGGTCAATGAAGGGATGCAAAAAGAAGTCAATCAAAAATTTGTTGTAGTGTGTGGAGATATGTTGTAAGAAGAGTGAGCTCTTGAGGTGGACATAACTAATAAGAAAAAGGGAAAAAGTGCAAGGTGCAGTGAATGAGTAGAACCCAAACAAAAATTAGAGACTTTTATTAGGGTTTATGTTCAAGGTGCAGAACATGGAGGTGTAGGGCAGAGAATTGTATTACAAAGGTAGTAACAAGGAATTGAGTAGTTACAAAGTGGGTTGCAACATTGAATTGTGTTTAGTATAAAAAATTGTAATAGCTTTCATTGTAAATCTGATTGGTGGGTGACATCAGATATCTAGATAGGTGCTCAAAGTAGGGTGTTGGTGCTTCCTTGGAGTGGGTGCTCCTAAAACCAGGGGATTGGTGTCTCCTTAGGGTTGGTTCCCTTAAAAATTGTAATCAAAATATTTGATTGTGAGGATGGATTAGGACAATAGATCCTAGCAGCAATTCTCACCATGGTTTTTCCTATCCCAGGCTTTCCACATATATCCTATGTTATGAGTTTTTGTGTGTGCATGTTTATTTCTCTGCATACTTTGTTCAATCTGCACTAAATGGATTCAAAGGAATTAATCAGTTTGAAGTGCTAAGATATAATTTTTTGATGATCTACTGATTCACCCCCCCCCTCTCAGTATATTGTTGTGTTCCAACATCTAGGTAGTGGAAACGCTATGTGGATGATACCAATATATACTAGCCACAAGGTTTAGAAAATATAGAAAAGTTTGATAACCACCTAAATAGTTTGCACTCATGTATCTCCTTCACCAAAGAGATTGAAACTAACAACCAACTCCCCTTGACATTCTACTCACCAAAAACCACAATGGATCCTTATCTCGTAGTGTTTTCTAAAAAACCACCCACACCGACCTCTACCTTCACTCTTCCTCCCACCATCACCATGTCCAAAAGGCTTGGATCCTTAAAAGCTTAACCATGAGAGTATTTCATATTTGTGATGAAGAAAACTTAAACCACACATTAGATTATCTTTGCCATGTCTTCCTACTAAATGGTTATAGTAACAAGCAAATATCTAGAACCTTCAATCTATCTAGATCCAATTTATCTAAACCCAAGTCTACCCAACCCTCCATCCATACCACCCAACCCTACATTGAAGGTTTATCCCAAAAATTACAAAAATCCTTGAAAAAAAGGGCATCCATTGTGCTTTCAAACCCTTTTCAACCTTGAGAAACCACATCCCTTCTCTCAAAGACTCCAAGGACACCTACCTGGATTTGCGTGTCTATAAAGTTATTTTTTCATGTGGTATCCCATACATAGGTGAAATAGGTTGATTCTTTAGAAACAAAATTAAAGAGCATTATGCAAACATAAAGCATCAGTGTGTCATCAAATCTTCCCTAGTCGACCACTCCTCCAAAAAGAACCATATCTGTCTCAAAAAACACTCAAATCTTATAAATAGAAAGCAACTTGTTTAAAAAGAAACTTAAAGAAGCTATTGAAATCCACAACCACCCCTCAAACCTTAATTGTGATGAGGGGTGGAACCTATGTTCTTCTTGGAAACCCCCTTTATCTAACCTTAATACCCTCAACCCAACCCCCTCCTAGTTTCCCCCCCTCTCACCCCCCTCCTACTTCATCTCCACTGCTTTAGTCATCTCCCTAGCTCCCTCCCTTCCCTCCTCTTTCCCTTCCCCTCCCTCCTCCCTGCTCCTCGCTTCTTGCCTCCACCTCCTACTTTCTTCCCTATCTTTCTTTCTACTCCCTGACTCCTCTCTATCCTATTCATTTTATCTTATTTTTTTCTTTCTTTTTTTTTAATTTGTCTGTTTTTCTTTATTTTACTCATGTTCTTTTTATTTCTAAATTTGTTAAATTGTTACCTATCTCTTATTTCATTTTTTCATTCTTTCCTATAAGATCCTTATTATAATCAACCTAGAAAGTAGTTTTATCATTATATCTTATTTTCTTAGTAATACTTGTTCTTCATTTTTTATAATTTTTAGTTATTCTTTGCAAATATACCTTATTCTATCTTAATTTTCTGCTAGTACATACTATTACTTATCCATCATCTTAGTTTGCAAAGCTTCATAATATATGCATAGATTATAATAAGATATCTTCATATATTTCTTTATATCCTATAAATATTGGTTATGAGAATACACTTGCTTGATTAGATAGCGTTATTATCTTTAAACATAAGATATAAAGATATATATTTTTATAACTTAGATTGTAAAGGTATTTGGAAGGGTCAAATCATTAAGATCTTATATTATGGAAAAAATGAGATATCTTTATATATATATATATATACATATATATATCTGTTATGTGTATGTCTTATATTTATAGGTGTATAGAACTTTTTTTCTATGTCTACAAGGCATTTTTTATATTATAGTAGATGTAAAGGATTATAGAGATCTTTATTTATAATTTGTATATATATAAGAATATAACTAGTTTTTTTAAAAATTAGAATTTATTTCTTTATATTTAAAAAAAAAAATCTTAAAACCAATTGTATTTCTTTGTATTTCTTATGAGAATATTCTTGTTTGATTAGATAGCATTTTGTATCTTTATGTGTAAGATATAATGTTATATTTTTTATCTTAGTTTGTATAGAATTTTTGAAGGGATAAGATCTTATATAATGAAATAATAAGATATATTTATATATATCTTTTGTGTATGTCTTTTATTTATAGGTGAATAGTACTTTTTTTTTTTTTCTTTTAGAAGATGAAGAAATATCAAGACATTATTTCAAGAAATCTCTTATATTATAGAAGATATAAAGAAATGTAGAGATCTTTATTTACAATTTGAATTTATAAGAATATAACTAATTTTTATAAAATTATTTTTTTTCTTTTTATTTTTAAAAATATATCTTAAAACCAATTGTATTTATTTATATTTCTAACTTAAAACCAAATACATATTTTTATTTACAATTTGAGTTTATAAGAATATAACTAATTTTTTATAAAATTATTTTTTTTTCTTTTTATTTTTAAAAAATATATCTTCAAAATATTTCTAACATTAAACCAAATATAGATTTTTCACTTACTTTTTTAAATTTCTTAAAAAGATGACTTTAAATTTGTTTTGTAAAAATGTATCTTATGAATAAAAATGTGAGGCCTATCTTGTGTTTTATATAGTTTCATCTCTTACTCTTTTGTCTCTTGCCTATTGTATTTATTTTAATTAGTTTTATTTTTTAAATATAGACATAAATCTTTGTGTACAACTTACACAAAGTGGTCTTTATTTATTTATCCTTTGGCATATATTTTTAGATATTTTCTCTTTAAGATATTTTCTCTATATTTATAGTTAATTTCTTATATTTTGATTTTCTTCAATTTTATTACATCTTAGTTATTATTAAATTCCATATCTCTTTATACAAAGTTAAAACAAGACACTAATTTTTTTCAATTTCTAATGTCAAACATTTTAGTTATATAGATTTAGCAAAAAATTTCTCTCCATTAATAAGGTTTCATTTTTTTAACATAAATTCCTTGATATCTTTATATATTTTAAAGTTTGTAAATTATTATTTTAGATATTGGTTCTTATCTTTTTTACTCTTTTTTCTTTAATCTTATTATTTTTATTATCATCCTCTTATCCAATCTTTTCTTTCTCTATTTATCCTATCTTGGTCTGCAATCACTTATTCTACTCCTATAGCTCTTTCTCATCCTAATGATGGATCACAGAGTGTGATCTGAAACGTTGATGCAAAAAATAGCACATAGTTAAATCCAGGAAACACTCTCTTATCTTTATGGATTGTGGAAATCTAATGTCTCTAAGTCCCTTAGAAATAAGAGCCTTCTCAATGGTGATCCATTTTTCTATGATTCCTTCAAAGGTGTTGACACATTGTACGATTAAGTGAAGGCCAATTTTGGTGTTAATATTTTGGACAAAGATATCCATGAGTTATTTTCAGGAATAGGTCATTTTCATTTTCTATCTATGTGCCCCCAATGTTGTAGGAATGAAACAAATGTTTCTCTTACATTTTTTTTGAACTACATAAATCGATCATGTTAAGTTCATGTTCTATGTTGTATGATAAATGACCAATAAAGTTTTCAACAAGTTCTTGAAATATTTTGATACCATGTGGTAAATGGGAGAACCTTTATATTGTTTGTCCTTCTAAACTTCTTGGAAAGAGGTGCATTAAGTATGTGTCATTGTATGCAACCTCTAGAAATGCTATGTAAAATTCTCGTATATGTTCTTGTTTTTCCTAGTTGCATGTCGGTAATCTTTTGGTGCAAGTTTTGAATTTGCAATGTCAAGTTATCATTTGGGTTGTTTTGTGGTTGGTTAGGTGGAGTGTACATTTGATGTTGAGGAATGGATGAAGAATTATATAATGGATTTTGGTTTCGTGGGATTTTTTGAGGAATGTTATATGAGTTGTATGGGATGTTTTGGTGTTGAGGAGTGATTGTTTTTTAGGTATGTTTTGTGCTTGGGTAGTGTTGTATGGTTTCTATTAGGTGTTTTGATGTTGTGGGATGAATTGTTGTTGTGGAATGGCTTGTTGTTGTGAAATGAATTATGGGGTTGAGGTATGTTTTGAGGAATGTTATATGGATAGTTTTTTGTGTTTGAGTGACATGTGTTTGTGTAGGTATAGTGAATGGAATAGATTGAGATTTTTGTTGGGGGAGTCTTGTGTTTTTGGATATATTATATATGAGAGTTTTTTAAGAATGTGGGATGTTGTAAGTTTTGGTTATGTTGGACATTTTGGGTATGTTGAATGTGAAATCTTGTTTTGAAATGGTAAGTGATGGAATTTGTGAAATGGAAGGTTGATATGAATGATTGGGATTATACGTGCTCATTGTCATGTTGGGTGCTTGTGTAGCATATGGAATATTAGGAGGCACATTAGATGTGAAGGCTTGGGTTGTGAAAGGTTTGTCTATGCAGTATGTAATGTTTTGTGGTCATGAATGAGGAACACTTGTGTTTGGAGGATTTAGTATAAAAATTGTGAATTGTCTAGAAAATAATATTGAATATGTGTCATATGATGGTATAGTTGGTTGAATAAGTATGGTTGGTATTGAAGGTTATGGTATAGCTTCATTAATAGCTTGAACCATAGGTATATTCTCATGTGAGAGAACATTAGATGGCATGACAAGTGTGAGGGCTTGCTCCCTAAGTGTAGCAATGTTGAATTTGGAAGGTAGCTTAGTACCACTTTGTGTGAGTCTAAGAAAGTATGTGTTGGGATTTAAAGAATTGAGTGCATCAAGTGCTCTAGCTAAGGAGGGATCTTGTTGCATTTCTAAAAGTTTCTCTTTAGTAAATTCCTCATATTCTATAGATCTATTTGTGATTTATTCTATGATGATTGGTGGATATTGAGGTTGTTGTTATGGTTGTGGAGTTTGGTATTCACGAGGATAAAATAAATAAATAGGCATTCCAAACTCTCATTAACACCCATAGGTGTTATGACATTTGAACTACTAGGATCAGACTCCATGATTTTCCTATGTTATAACCTTGTAATAGCATAAAATTGTGACAACCTCATGGAAGATATATGTGAAGGTTGGTGATGTGATATGGATGAGTGTTGTTTCAAGATGGACTATAAGAGATACGCTGGGTAGATTTGGAAAAAAAGTGATGTTGATTTTGTTTGATTGATAGAAGATATGAAAACCTCTAAAGGACAAAGTTGACCTAGATCTTCGTTTTGATAAGTGCTAATGATTATTTTTGCTTGTACTAGACTAATGAGTCCAAGAAAAATGATGATGGTGAGTTCACTAACTTAGAAGTAGACAAGACCACTTTAAGGTAGTTTTCTTATAGATATTGACACTAATCCAACTATCTACTTGAAAAGGTTGACTTCCAAGGAAAAAGACAAACTAGAAGATAAGATGGGAGATCTAAATGAGGTTATGATTGATATTGGTTAAACTAGAAGATAAGATGGGAGATCTAAATGAGGTTATGATTGATATTGGTTGCTAATATATTGATGTTTGTTGTTGATGTTGATGATGTTTTTTGTCTAAATCTAAGATTATTAACCCTAAAAGTCCAAGATGAAAATTGTATGAAATACATGTGAAATTTGGTTTGTTGTGTGAATGATGAATGTTGATTGCAGGTTTGTTATACTACAGGTCTCAGATCATAGGTTGGTTTACTCAAAAAAATTGGAAATTGAAAATTTGAGGATTTTAGAAAAATGTTTTGACAATAAAATGTGACAATCTAAATTTCAAAGGCATCATTATGGGTATCAATTGCATCCAGGTAGATATAAAATATGGTAAACTAAGATCAAAGGCCTCACTATATATCAAAGGAATCACTACATTTTTCAAAAGTGTCACTATATTATCAAAGGCATCACTATTATTTTTTAAGGCGTCAAACTATGATCAAATGCATCATTGTGTGAAAATATTTATTTTAAACTAAAAAAAATAGTTCAAATCAAATACATCAAAATAGGTCAAAAGCATGTCACTTTGTAGATTAGATGTGTCACTATGCATATCAAATACATCAAAGGATAATCAAAAGAGTTGAACAATAATTAGATGCATCATTGTAATACAAGATGCATCACAATAACATTCAAATGTGTGATTATGAGAAGATGTAACTAAAATTTTGCTAGGGTTTGGCTAATTTTGATTGATTTGTAAGACTAACTTTGACTCTTTTTTTTGGAAAGAGAAAAATAACAGAGAATAGAAAAAATTTGACTCCAAGGTATGGTATGATATGTATTCATGGGTCTTCACAATAAAAACACACCAAGAAGTACAACCTAGCTAGTATTAAAGGTGTGTCGTACTAGTAAGGGACCAATCCAAAATATTGTACGTTTGTGAAATGCACTCGCCACTCTCAAGAAGGAATAGCTAGGTCTCTAGTGGTACAAGGGCTCACCTTTCTCCTTCCCTTGTATATTTTTACACCTCCAAATAAGTTTTATCTCTCCTCAAGATGGTACATATTGAGTGACTTCAGACATGATAGTGTACCTTGCACCACACCAAATAAATGACCATTGGTCTTAGTTCTTGAAGCATCATAAATTGTCACCCTTGAAAATTTCACACTGTTTTTTCTCCCCTTTAAGTTATTGGACCTAATTAAGATCTTAATTTCCTAAATTATACATTTCATAGCTTATTTTAAATATTTTTTGATAATTTGCAAGCATAAAACAAATTCTTTCATTTAATACATTATCTCTAACACTTTAAGTTTTTAAAAATAGGGTCAGGACACTAGCACTTAGGGCACCTATGTCCCCCTATTTTGGCTCCAAATTCAAATATGTTGGTGTCAGCATTTTATTATTTGAAATTCAAATATCTAAAGTCAGCTGTCAAGATTTAAATTCAGGAAATTAGAATAATAACATATAAATACCTAATTATTGCATGTCATCTAATTATTGAGGAGAATTTATGATCAAGCAATTATCAAAAGTAGTATTCAACAAGTCAAAAGCAGCCATTAGAGATTTATTGCAACAATTCAAGATCCAACATCATGTCAAATCTTAAGTGAGTTCATGTTTTTTCATGTTATCATTGTTTTGTGAAGGCTAACCTTTTTTGTAAGTCTCCAAAGCAATCAAGTAAGAAAGATCCAAGACCTTGAGGTGATGTGCATTACTTCAGTCCTTCGAGGAAGCCATTAAACGGTGGTGAGTTGCAACACTTTGTGATTTCATCATTCCTTCCTTCCATTTATCCTTTTATTATTGACATTGCTATTGTGGAAGTGGAAACACTAACATAGGGTTTGACCAAGGCAAGCCCCTAAATGGTACAACATTTCCTCTCTTTGTGAATACGCAGATTTCAGGTTGAAGAGGATTAAAAGGATCTTGAAGATAATTTATTCATTGTTGCATTTGAAACCCTAGGCCTTGACAACTCACAGAAACTCAATTACAGAAATATCCAACAATGATTTGACAAGTTTGCAGATGGGAAACGAAAGTGCAGATCTGACATCAAAGGATTGTGAAAATGGATTTGAAAAATACCTACTAGGTCAGTGGCGCCCTCAAAGGAAACATCCTCATAAATCAAGCTGAAATTTATACACAGGTGCATAGTGTCCTCCTCTTTTTGTTTGTGTTGTCTAATTTTCTCTGTGACTTCTTATATTTTTTGTATTTGCATCAAAACACTAATTTACATCATTAGGACAATTAGATCCTTGCATTTCATCATTAGGACATTTCCAGATTCGGTTAAGGATTGGTTGACTCATCTATCAGGTTGTAAGTCAATTTCATACCTTGTCCAAACCCATCAAACCCCCATTCCATCTTTGCATTTCCAATCCATTCCATCAACTCCCCCCACAACACACACAACATATATGAAATTAGAGAAAGGTGTCAAACCCTAAGGTGAAAACTCAAAGGTTCTCTTTCACTATGTTTCATTTTTGTGAACCTGACCTATTAACTACACCTTTTAAAAAATTACCCTACATCTAGGTTTGCTTTGCATTGCTTTGGATTTCTCATTTAGGGTTTAATTTTTGCATCATAAAAGCATAAAAATTTAAAAAAAAATGCATATCATACTGCATTATAGGTTGTAATAGGGTTTATTTCAGTCATTTTAACTCAAATCTACATTCAAATTGTATTCATAAATCTCCATAAGGTCATTTAAAATCTAATAAAAATAAAAATAAAAAGTGTCATTTGCATACGTTTAGGTATTTTGCATATTGCTAAAAAGTGAAAAATTGCATTAGTTTCTTTCAAAAAGCATATCATATCATCATTTTCAGATTTACCATATTAGAATTAGTTAATTTTTGCATCTTAGATCTAGAAATTGCATTTATAATTGTCATTTATTGTTCAAGCATTTTCAGCATTCTTGCATACTTGCATTTTCAATTACATTACCATAAATTGACCAAAATTTGGAAAAGTATTCACTGGTAGACCTATATGCACATAAACACAAAAACCTTAAACAATATCACAGACAGTAAAACTTTTAATTTTGCAAAAACCTGCCTAGGACATAGGTAGGTGCAATAGTCTTTCCTTTTTTGGCTCAAATTTTTATCAAACATTTATCTCTGTGTTTTTTATTTGTTTTTGATCTCTTATTTTTGTTTCTGGATATTTTATTGTGTTTGTTTGTCAGTTTAGTGTTCATAGTGGGTACACTTTAATTTTTTTGAAACTTGTATGAGTTTCACAACCGAGTGTCCTATTGCCAATACTTCAGTGAGGTGTAGTTCTAGAGTTATGGCATCCTACGTTGTTGTTACATCCATTGTGGATCCTAAGTCTTCCAACTCTTTCATGCAAAGTGTTGTCAATACAACGCATTTTAGACTCTATCCCTAATACTACCATACCAATGACAACCTTACAATCACCCATTTTCACAGATGTTGAGACTATGGTTACCCATGTTCTCAAAGACAAACTAATACGATTGGACAAAGATTTAGAAATAGTTCAAGACTATGTGAGTACTGAATATCTAGCTAGTATAGTGGTTCCTATAATAGATAACATGGGGAAATTGATTAATGATGACCAAGGATTAGAGGTTTTGTGTAGCCTAGCCCATAAAGTTGATAATAATGTACCTACAATGGCTAGTTGCACCCAAGATTTGAGATGTGCTCAAAATCAAGGATGAAATCAAGTTGCCCTCCCTACAACTATAGCCTATATTCCCACATACACAAATCCAACTGTTGCTTCAACGATACAACCAAGCATTGGTATAACTCCAAGATTAGGCCTTTTCACTGGAAATCCTTATGGTTTTGGATCTTCACATGTGACACCTCAATTTCCATTCCCTCTCATAAATTTACAACATACTAGTCCACCAAGCACATACACAATTCCACCATATTCACCACATTCCCAAAACATGTCAACCAATGATTTTTTCATTAGCCAACTTTTGCAAAAGGTAACCTCACTCCAACAACAAATCTCAACTTTGAACCAAAACCAAAATGGGCAATTATGCAATATGTGAAAAGAAGCTCGTTGTCACTTGAAATCTTGAAAACACCAATGCCACAAAACATAGAGATACCTTGATTTGACAAGTATAATGGTAAAGAGGACCCTAGCAATCATATGTTGACATATACGGCCTTGTGCAGTGACTTTATTTTTGAAGATAAAATCCTAGCTAAACTTTTTTCCTAGGTCATTGAAAGACATGGCCTTAGAGTGGTTTTGTTCATTGTTGAATAACTCAATATACTCCTTCAATGAACTTGTTGAGGCTTTCCTTCACCAGTTCCAAGTCAACATTGGACCTAAAATTACATTAAATAACTTAATGTGATGCAAACAAAAGCAAAATGAAAAGTTCACAGACTTCATAGGTTGCTATCAGTTGCTTTATTCGCAAATCAATCTTACTCTACCTGATGCAGATGTCCAAAAAGTGTTCATTGAAAACTTGCAACCTGTCATAAGGGATAAAATATTATTGATGAAATATCCATCCTTTATGCATTTGTGTACGATCTTTCATGATTACCAAAATTTGGTTAGTTAGTATAAAGAGACATCTTCATCTACTCGTACTTGGAAATTTGAATCTATACCTCAAAACAACTATCAACCATTCAAGAAGCAAAACAAAAAAATTATCAAGTTAAATACACCTCAAACAACCAACCACACTGAACCACAAGTTGTTGCCATAAGTTCACCCTGTACCAATTTAGACCACATGATAGACAATTTACCCAGTTATTTGATACCCTCTAGTCAATCATGCTGCAACTTTTGAATAATAATTTAATCCGATTGCCTCCAATTAGACTTGTGGACACGACTAAACCTCTACCTCTAAGTTACAATCCAAATTCCTTTTTTCAATATAATCACACAAGTAGACATGATACAAAACGATGCATGTGTCTTAAACATCAAGTTCAAGACCTCATTGATTCTAATTGCATCCAGTTGGGCAGTTTTAATGATCAAGGGAATAAGTATGTTGCCCCACCTAACCAAAACTTGGAGATTTTTACCAATCCAATGCCAAACCATTCATCCAACTTTGTGCAAGCTTGTGATGTTAAGAATGTTGAGATGAATATTGATATGAATGATGATATGAGTGATGATATGAATGATGAAAATAATAATGATGATAATAATAATGAGAAGGAAGTAGATAGAATGATTGTTTTAATAGATGTTCAACCTCATAAGGGCCAAACTACTATGTTACCTGACATTGCTTTCATCCATAGTGACACATCCAGACATGCACCTAATGATCCTCTCTATATCGCTAGATGTATCAATGACAAACCTATACAAGGAATACTCATTGATCCTGTGTGTGTAGAGAATGTGATTACTGAGTTCTTGTTTTTGCATGATCTTTATCAATATTTTTATGAGCAATCGAAAGCATAATTGAAAACTCATGATGATTTTGCTCGCCCTAAGATAGGTTCAATCACTCTTCCTCTTAAAATTGGATCAAAACAATTAGATGTATCATTCTCCATCATCCTGATGTCGGACCAATTATGTGTGAAGCTAGGCTATCAATGGTTACGCTCTGTGAACACCATCCCCTCGGTTATTCACATGTGCATAAAGTTCCCCTTTGGAAATGAGATTTACAGTGCGTCATAGTGGGTTTAATCCTTTGTCTTCCTGTGGGAATTTTTCATTAGATTTTTTTAGCCTCAACCTATGGAACCTATTAAACCTCGTGATGATTTATTTTTCAAGTCATACCAAAAGTTTAAATCAAAGTGCATAACAGAGTTATCTCTTACCACTATTCCTGAAAATGATAGGATTATGGTTGTCCTCCTCCTCCACCAACTATGGATGAACCTATGCTTGAAGCAAAGACCCTCCCAAGTAACCAAGGTAAATATGTTACAGTTCCTTCATGCCCATAGCATATAAAAGACCAAGAGACAATCGAATGATTCCTTTTGTGCCTCCAAAGGTAAAACAAGTGTATAGACTTAAAAAAATAGTGGTTTCCCAACCCCTAGTGGTTCCTTCAGTTCCTCAAGGGAAGAAAAGAAACCAATGGTTGAGAAACCCGCTCCTACCCCATCACAAATTGAAAACTGTGAAAGAAGAAATTGAAATGCTAAAGAGTGTAGGTGTAGGCGTCGTTCTATCACTCGTCAATTGGAAGAAAATAATAAAACAATGCATGATAATCCAACACTTATGGAAACAACTCAAAAAGCATTACAACTTTCACCAAAACAAGAAGTGAAACAAGAAAATTTAATTGGCATTGTTATAAAACCTCCTATTGTGATACCTTAGATGATGAAGATGAAATTGCAAAAATTGATGAAGTTCCTAATGAGCTCAATGTGTTGTTTTCAAAGAAAATGAATTTAGATGGGGGCAATTGTGATGATCCACCTAATGAGAATGACCCACCACGTGTTGAACTTGGTGATGATCCTTGTACGGCTCTTATTGTAGTCCCCTTAGCTTGTTTTCCATCTTCCCTATACGATGGGAAAGATTGGGATGTGGACAACCTACTTTAGGTCAGCTCGCATGTGCGGTACTCTTTATGTTTGTTTCATGTGTTCTTTTGTGTTTCCTTGCACATGATGTGATCTCTAGTGTTGTGTTGATTGTCGTGTCTTTGTGTTTGTGAGTTTTCTTTGGATGACCCTTGCTGCTCTATTAGCACAAGGATACAAAGGAAACGAACCTGTTGTGACATTCTTCTATTTGTATCTTCATTCTTCTATATGTCATCAACTTTATCTTTCATTATTTTCTTGTGTTTTCCTTTTGGGGATGATGTAAGGCATCAAGACATTTAGGTATCTTCCATGTTGACCCAAACGTTTGTTTGTCTTCTCTCTCTGTGTTATTCGTCCATTATGTTTGTTGTTCCACAAGTATTTGGGGAATGATGTCAGTTCCAAGCTCTATTATATCATTGTAGCAAAGATGTATACTAACCCTGGATTCGTGGATCCCTTATGTGTTCATATTCCATTTTGTTTATTGCATTGCATTTGGAGGCAACCCCTTATCATGTTGTAGATTTATTTGGAAACATATCATTGGCATAGGGCTTTCCAAATAAGCTCTTGTGATCTTTTGTTGCATGGCATTTATCATTTTTCTACTTTAAAGTAATTGCTCATAGCATGGTGTTTTGTAATTTCTTTAAAGCGGGGGCATACATTAGCATTATTTGCTTCACTTTGTTTACAGGCATTGGACTTGGTGGTGCATTGACATTGGCATTTTTGCTTCACTTCGTTCACAGACATTGAACTTGTTGTGGCATTGGCATAGAATCTTGATCATTTTGTGGCACCTTATTGGAGTTATCAAGGAGTATAACTCTTAGTATGGTTATGGGTACACACCTAGTGAAAAACGGTACTCACTAGACCTAGTGTGTTTCTCATTTTGCTACCTTCTCTTGGGGGCTCACCTAGTGAATATTGAACTTCACTAGCCCGTGTTGCCTTCATGTTTGTGATTTACCTAGCAAATATCAAACTTTTCTATTGTGTGAGTCATGAATGCCTTTGGTGTGGATCCTAGCATAACATAGCTTGCTAGCCTGTGATTATCCATACCATCCTTTGCATTTCATTTTGACATTGTATGTTTGTGTATGTTGTCTTGTTGTATATCATGCGTGTGTGTTCCTTTGTACTTATGTTGGTTTGCCATGGGATCTTGGATCCTAGGGTCTTGTGCGCTACCCTTGATCCTTAGTCATCCTATCGCTTCAACATTTGTACATTCAAACCCCTCTTGACATATATTTCTCTACTTTAGTGTGAGTCTGAGTGTACGTTCATACTCTCACTAAAGTGGGGGCTAAATGTAGTGTCATAAATTGTCACCCTTGACAATTTCACACTATGTTTTGCTCCCCTTTAAGTTATTGGACCTAATTAAGCTCTTAATTTCCTAAATTATCCATTCCATAACTTATTTTAGATATTTTTTGACAATTTGCAAGCATAAAACAAATGCTATCATTTAATACTGTCCCTGACACTTTAATTTTCCAAAAATAGGGTTGGGACACTGGCACCTAGGGTGCCTGTCCCCCTATTTTAGCTCCAAATTCAAATATGTCGATGTCAGCATTTTATTATTTGAAATACAAATATCTAAAGTTGGTTGTCAAGATTTAATTTTCAAGAAATTAGAATAATAACATATAAATACCTAGTTATTGCATCATTTGAACATTAACGAGAAGCATTGAGGAGAATTTATGATCAAACAATTATCAAGAGCACTATTCAACAAGTCAAGAGCAGCCATTAGAGATTTATTGCAGCAATTCAAGATCCAACATCATGCCAAATCTTAAGTGAGTTCATGTGTGTTCATGTTATCATTGTTTTGTGAAGGCTAGCCTTTGTTGGTCTCTAAAGTATTCAAGCAAGCAAGATCCAAGACCTTGAGTTGATGTGCATGACTTTAGTCCTTCAAGGAAGCCATTGAAGGGTGGTGAGTTTTAGCACTTTGTGATTTCATCATTCCTTCCTTTCATTTATCATTTTATCATTGACATTGTCATTTTGGAAATGGAAACACTAACACAAGGTTTGACCAAGGCAAGCCCCTAAATGGCACATTTCTTCTCTTTGTGAATGTACAAATTTTAGGTTGAAGAGGATTGAAAGGAGCTTGAAGAAAATTTATTGTTGCATTTGAAACCCTAGGCCTTGACAATTCACGGAAACTCAATTACAAAAATATCCCACAATGATTCAACAAGTTTACAAAATAGAAACGGGAGTGCAAATCCGACATCAGAGGACTATAAAAATATATTTGAAAAATACCTACTAGGATAGTGGCACCCCTAGAGGAAACATTCTCGAAAATCAAGCTGAAATTTATACCAAAGGTGCACAATGTCCTCTCCTTTCTATTTCTGCTATTTGATTTTCTTTATGACTTCTCAAATTTTCAATATTTGCATCAAAACACTAATTTGCATCATCAGGACAATCAGATCCTTGCATTTCAGCATAAGGACATTTTCGGATTTGGTTGAAGACTGGTTGACTCACCTATCAGGTTGTAAGTCAATCTCATACCTTGTCCAAATTCCATCTTTACATTTCCAATCTATTCTATCAACTCCCCCCACAACACACACAACATATATGAAATTAGGGAAAGGCATCAAACCCTAAGGTGAAAACTCAAAGATTCCCTTTCTCTATGTTTCAAGAAATGGTTCGTAGTGGTTCCAAGAATAGTGAGCCCATCTAAAAATGCTCAAAAGAGGGGGGTCTCCCATCTTCTCCTCACCAAACAAGTCTCGATGGATCGAGGGTCTTGCAACTTCATTTGAACGACATTGACCACACCTAGAGGTCCAATTTTTATTCTCCCCTCTTTATATACCCCGTTGGTAAACATGGTTGAGGTCACCCTTAGGGTGATGAAATCCCCAAGCAAGCCTCCTACTAAATTAAAAAGAAAATACTAGTGTTTTTTATTTTCAATCTTGCATGAAGCACAAGAGAAGAGCATGCTTGCTAATACTTGTTGGGTGTGCATAACATGTGCAAGATAATATTGCTTTGGTTCTCCAAGCTCGCATGAAGCACAAGGAGAAAACATACACACTAGAATGCAACCGAAATCAGCATAGAATTTATTGATTATCTCAAAATGAAGTGTGAATTATGCTAAAAATCAAAGCAATTGAAATTTTTCCTTGTATTAGATTCATTAGTAGTCTATTTTTACCATTCTCCTCAAATGTCTTTGAATGCTACAAAGATGTATTAGTTCCAAAAATTGAGAAAAGATTAGAGTTAGAAAAAATCAATAAAATAAATTAAATGCATTGATATAAAAATCAAATGTGTCACTATAAATTTTAAATGTCATTTCACCTTCAGTTATGTCAAGTTACTCCAAATGTGTCATTGTGCAAATCAAATGTGTTGCTATAAATTGCAAGATCTTCGTTGTAACATCAAATGCATCGAAATATGTCAAATGTGTCATTGTAAAATCAAAAGCATCATTGTAACTTCTAAAACCTATAAAATAGAGAGATCAAATAAATTGAGTTAGCTTCAAAAGCATCATTCTGGGTTGCAAAGGTGTCGTATTGTTAAAAGTGTCGATCTATGTGTCAAATGCATCAAATTGATGTCAAAAGTGTTGTGTTGGGTTCAATTGTGTCACTATAAATTGTAACCTAAAAGTCTCCAAAAAACTCAATTGAACATTAAAAAGTAGGAACTTGGGTCCACTAGGAATACTAGAAAGTGAATAGGAATAAATCGAATGAGACAATAAATGGAGTTCAATATGAAAATTAGGAAATCAAATCAATAAAACCATAAATTCAATGATTGAATAGAAAACATTTACATTAATGTTATTTTAAAAGATCCCTAATTTAATGTAATAATAAATGATATATCTAGCAATGACTTATTTAAATATTAAAAAGCATTAATTCTACAAGATAAAATATCACTAATTAAGAAACTCCTTAGACCTTGGTTTGGCTATCTTTCGCATATCCTCTACAAAGGTGTTCAAGTTTGTATATGAAGTTCCTCCTTCTATCACTGTCTTGGTTGCCACCTCCTTTAGCCTCACAACATTTTCTCGTAGTTTCTTTCCAATATAACCTTCCATTAGACTTCTAATTGTACTCTCAACCACATCTTTTGTCACTAATATAAATTCATCTACATCAACACCCTCAAAGTCCAAGCCAACATTCCAAATGTCTTTTGCAAATCGACAATTTAAGAATTGGTCTGCAAAATAAGGCCATCCAATCATAGGAATTCCCATGCTAATTGCTTCCAAAGTAGAGTTCCACCCATTATGTGTAAGGAATCCTCCAATAGATGAGTGAGAAAGCACCTACATTCATTAAAAAACAAATAAATAAATCTTTCTAAAGTTACAATAGTTGAAATATTTAAATAAATAAAAAACTACCAATAGCAATTTTTCCCTTGTCAAGGTTAAGAGGATGCATAATTAAACATGGTTTTGAGTGCATTATCCTTTTTTGTGTCTTTTTTTCAACCCATATATAGGTTAGACATGTTTTTGATAAAGGGATAAAGGTAGGGTTTTATATTTAAGTTAGGCATCTTGATTTGATAAAGTAGACTTTTGTATATAGGTTAAGCACCTTGTTCATTCAATAAAGGCTTTTTATTTAACTATATTGGTGCTAATATAGATTTGAAAATGGTCACAAGATTTTTTTTTAAAGCATTACAAGAAGATATTTTAAAAACTTAATAAGTTTTTTTTGCTGGGAAAAAAGTGTCTCAACGTTAACTTTTTAATATTTGTATTTAATTATATTTCATTGTCACATATAAATTTTAATTTAGTGATTTATAATTATCATTGAGTTTTATGAGTTCCTAAATACAACTATGATAATTTGTAAGGTGGATAAGAATTTTTGGATTAGATTGGGCAAGAATATTGGGAGTTAAATGTGGGCTTGGATAAGATAAAGAATATCTTTAGTTTGCATGTGTGTCTTATCAAAAAGATAGATAAGAGCACAAGTGGAGAGTTTCTTTCTGTTCTCAATTTGAACATTAGGATTCAAATAAAGATTTTGGTGCTACTTTTAACCCATCAAGTTCTTTCATGATTTTAAAAACCATTGATAGTTTCTAATTTTAAAAGTTTCCTATATGTATTGATTCAATTTAAAAAGATATTATACAAATATATATTTTTAAAAAGATTATATTGCTGGAAATTTTCGCATCATTTTCAACTATTTGCACATATAACTTTTACAAATCATAGAATTTTAATCTCATCTGACTCAACAAAGTCAGAGAACGATGCAGCCTATTGTTAAAAATTTAGTCTTTTGAATCATGAGATCAAACAACTCTATCCAATATTTATAGAAAATACATTTGGCTTTGAATTAGGGAATTTTAATCTGTCTACAGAAAATAATAGCACAGGAAAACGCCTTACCTTAATTTGATTTGTCCAATTAACAATCAGGGCTCGATCCTTGGTTCGATCCTTGAAACCCTCAGGTAATTCTAGAGGCTTTCCTTCTACTATATCTGATCTGAGGACCCACAAGAATGGGTACCCACAAGCCTCTAGTCCAAAAGCCAGCTCGTGCAATTGCCTTTCAGATTTTATAGCAATGCTACCAAAGGAAACATATAACACAGACCCCTGTGGTTGGGTGTCTAGCCATTGAAAGCACGTTTTATCCTCTTCCCATATGCTGTACATGGAATTCCTCCCTTGTAAGAAATTTGGAAGAGACACAGGGCCAATTGCCAGAGCAGGGCATCCATTAACGCTGAGACCCATTTGTGCTTCTTTACCTCCTTCCAACTCCTCGAAAGTGTTGACTAGCATGTAGTCTGCTATGTTTTGGATGCCAGACTCGTAGAGCAAGGCACTGTACCTGTTTCCATGGATATATTTTTCCCTTAAGAAGGAGTGGATGTCAGTTGGCCTGATAGGTGGGATTTTCCCGGGAAGACATGTGATGAGTTTCTCTTTAGATTTTAAGTCCTCCTCTGCAACAACAATGTTCATCATATTACAAGAGATTAATCATTCGATATGGAATTGTATTACAAGAGATTAGATGGGAAGCATAGCCAACTGTAGTAAGTTTTCAATGTAATATATCAGAGAGCGGTTGAAACAAGTAAAATAAGACACAAAAGGGCATAAATGATACAGGAAAACAGAGCACCATAGGACATTAGCAGCAGCTCTATGTACCATTATTGTTATATAGTAAAGCTTTAGTTGATTCTTTCATCGCTTACAATGCTGTTTAGTTGACTCTTTCATCGCTTACAATGCTGATGGTTGAATGTCCAGTGCCACATTATAAAGTCTGATGTCTTTCTCTGTTTTAAAGAAATTCACGGTGACATATGTAATGGAAAACTCCTGTATATGTTGATTATATCATTTTGCTCCTGATGGATCACCATAGAAGAAAATACAAAGATAAATGGGATCTGCATCTTTAAAAGCAAATATGTACCATCTATTATATGCAGTAGGCCCGCTCCTTGGAGGGCATGGGACAGTTCCATTATGGCTGGCACATATGTTAGGTACACATTGTGGAGAAATAGTCTGACAGTTTCAATTACCGCAACAATGGTTGACTAACCATAGCTGCAGCACTCAAACCAACCAAAATGACATGCCAAAATTTGAAAATATTACAGTCTGCATGAGTCTTTCGCTTAGATATGAAATGGATTTGTGTAGTGAAATTGGCTAACTTAGTCACTAAAGACTCACTTGTAGTATATACTTGTTATGACTATTTTAGCAAGAAAAACATATGAACGGGCTTATTAACGATCAAATTGTCAGCGCAGAACATATGACTATTCTAGCAAGAAAAACATATTTTGAAATGGACAGGGAAGAAGTCCAACCCCTTCTTCAAAGGCACCATCCGATCAAGCAATCTGAAGCATGAAAACTTGTAAGCTCTACTTGGGATCCTAGAAGCATAGGACATCCAAACTAAGTTAATAATCCGTGGACCTGCTAAAGCTGAATGTAATAAGTTACGTAGAGTTGCAAATAGGTCAAATCGCCAATGCAATATAAAAACTTATTTTAATCATTCATGGTCATCTTGTATTTGTTGAAAATACAAATTATATTTCTTTAGGTCCCTAGATAATATATAAAACAAATCTATCCAAAGCTCTCCAATTTAACAATTGATAACAAAGCTACTATCAAGAATGAAAGATGTTGGAGATAATGTTTATTTAAGGAATGTGTATAAAAAGTCTCAATGATAAAGATAATATTTATCCAATATTTCAGAATATTGAAACATCCATATTAGATTTTATCATTCTTCTTTTTCTTTAATGGGCTTAGATGAGGGACTAACTCTTGTGAATTTGATAATTTCATGTTGTATAATTCTGTGGTGAGAGTTAGAATCCATATATCATCTGAATTTTCTTTTTTCTTTTTCAAAATACCCCATACTTTCACTCCACTTCTCTCATTGGAAAAACTTCTTTTGAAAGTGTAAGCTTGATCAATGCTGCCACCTTTTTATCTCTTTTATCCCAATCTTCTTGATCTTTTCCAATGCTTGCTCGTCTTTGTTTACTACCATTAACTATTTCATAGCAATTTTGAAGTGTTAGAAAAATCTCCATACGAGACACCCAATCATAATAATTTTTTCCATTTAATTTAATTGCAGGTAAAGGAATACCAATGGAATCCATTATGTTAAATTCTCTCTTTTTGAGATGAGAAGTAATAATGAAATCTCTCACCAATTTTTTCTGATTTAATTTTCTTTGCTGCAATATTCCTTACTTCATTCGCCACAAAAAATTGTGCTCTGCTCAAAATCAAATGACAACCTGCATAGTTCACAGCCAACACTAGAAAACCCACAAATTACAGCCCAAGATTTAAAAAGGCTCTGATACCATATTGAATAAACAAAATATTCAAAATAGAATAGAAGAGAACACAGCAAATTAGAACACTTGAATGTATTATCAAAATATCAAATTACATAACAGCTTAATGATTTCTTGATGATTACAATGGTGGAGTTGCTATTGTATTTATAGATTCGTAGGAATCTCTAGAATATCCTAGAATGACTAATAGAAGTCTCGAAAAAAGAAAAATCTAGAAGAATAAGGATGTTTCCATATTTTGAATTATTGGATATATATTATCTTATCATTGAGACTTTTTATACACGTTCCCAAATAAACATATGGGAGGGTGTTGGAGATAATGTTTATTTAAGGAATGTGTATAAAAAGTCTCAATGATAAAGATAATATTTATCCAATATTCCAGAATATGGAAACATCCATATTCTTCTAGATTTTTCTTTTTTTTAGACTTCTATTAATCATTCTAGGATATTCTAGAGATTCCTATGAATCTATAAATACAGCAGTAACTCCACCATTGTAATCATCAAGAAATCATTAAGCTGTTATGTAATTTGATATTTTGATAATATATTCAAGTGTTTTTATTTGCTGTGTTCTCTTCTATCCTATTTTGAATATTTTGTTTATTCAATAAAGAAAGATGTGATAGTTTTACAAGTTTATATCTGAGTGGTTCACAGTGATAAACTATAATATGCAGCATAATATATTATTCAAGAGAATAAATTACTGCGTAAAATATTAGTGTAATAATGTTTGCTGTAGTCGCACATGGGTGGATGCTGGCATAAAAAAAAAAATTCTTAGAGAAACCATAGCATATAGAGGCATGCGAGCGTGAGTTTAGGAGAAAAAAAAAATTATTTGTTGAAGCTTGCTGATATGAATAGGCACACAGCTTGGTAAGGAAATCAAAGACAGATAAAAATAATTCCCAGGTGCACAGGCATCTTTATATCTAGAAAATATTGAAGTTTTTGAGTTAAAAAAAACTTTGCATATTCTTTTTTTTTAAATTCTCAGTTTCGCCCTGTGTGTGGGTTCACATGGATTTTGACCAAACTTGCAGGTGTCTATTGTACATAAATAAAGAAAAAAGTACCATCACAAAAGAATCTATGACTTCTGGGCAGTCCAACTAGCCAGGTGAATAATTTAAAGAAGCAACTCTTATAATCTTGATAACAGAGAATCTCAGAATTCTCATTCTCCAACTACCAAATCTTACTAGATATAACAAATTAAGGGAAAATAAATGTCAAATATTTGATACTAAAGTTTTAGTAAACGAGGTAGATAATTTGGAATAAGGCCCAACAGTAGAATAACATGAATCTGGTGCTGTGACATTGTGAAATCAATTCTGAAAACTCTGTAAATAGGTTGTATTAATTGAAAAAGAAATATTATTGACAGTTGATTGCATGAAGGAAGCTACCAATCTCTCTTTTTGAAGAATGCTCTCTATTCTCTTGAGCTTGGCTTCCAAAACTGATGACTTCAGTAGAAGAAACACATGTTCTTGGTGCTCATATAATTACAACTTAACTGTAAAATATTGAACCCCATGCTACCACAAAGTTAAATATTCATCTCAATGTAACTCTTCTCCATGTTTGCACTCGTTGGGAATGGTCGAAGAAGCACAGGAAATGAGTTTATTGCACCAAATATTGAACTAGTGGGCTACCCCAACTAGGTCAAATGCCAAACACTAATATTTTCCTCTTCAGCAGATAAATAGATTTAAATTACCGAGTAAGAAATTAGTGTAATAAAGCAGCAGATAAATTACACTAGTATTTTCTTCTTCAGCAGGTAAATAGATTTAAATTACCGAGTAAGAAATTACTGTAATAATGCAGCAGATAAATTACACTAGTATTTTCTAAGATATTAGTGTAATAATGCAGCAGTTGCCACATCAAAAATGTAGAATCACAAAGGCTGCTCACATCTGTCTTGGTCAGGCAATATATTGATTGTCTCCACAAAAACAACAGATTCGCTCTTTTGCAATCTATCTCTTCAATTTTAGAATATTAAGGGCTGCACAACTCTTCTTCCTATCCTATGAGAATCACCTATGAAGATGCTGTCATCATTTTGGTCACTTTTTTAATGGATTCGCATTACATTCAATTTTAGCTCTCGTATCATGATAAAATTATAAAAAAACAAGAAGTTATATATAGCAAAATATATTATTTAAGAGAAGTAATTATTGTATATTTAACAAAGAATGATTACAATATATAGTTCTAATGAAGCTCAACAACTCCTCATAAACCTGGAATCTAACATGATACTTAAGTGAAACTTATCGACAACAAACTAAAGACTTTTAAGCAATCGACATCTCTTATTGACACATCTACAACTCTCGTTGACACATATTCAACAAACGAATGATTAGATTATTCATTATTGTAACACATTGTTTGTTGGTTGTTTCAAGCATTTATTTGTTAACATCACTATTTTTTTATATTTTTCTATATTCTCTCATCCATGAGAGAGAGGGTAATAATGTGTTGAACTATTATCTACTTGGCTGGGTCGTTCTTAGTAGAGTGGCTGAAAACTACTACCTAGCAAATCTAATAAACTTTATAGTAGACTAACTTTGCACCAAACTATCCAAATCTCTACCTCATCGTATGTGACCATAATGTATCTATCATAAAACTATAAAAGATTTCCCAACCCTTTTGGAGCAAGATAAAAAGACATTAATCTCATTTTAGGTAGGCAACCTATGTGAATAGTACCATAACTTTTCAATAAAGCGAAATTTGCAGTTTAAAAATCCAAATAGGTATCTAATCATTTTGTAAGGAAAATTTGCAACAAGTGGTAAATCAAAGCATATGATGTAGGATAATAATGAGTAATGAGAACCAAGCAATCTACTACCTACATGATGGTCTAATATTTGGAGATATCATCTTAAAAATCATATAATTTAATTTTGAAATTTTCAACCACTAAATTATAAGGAGCCACTTGAATTCCATCCATGTTGTATGCATAGAGGTGTGAGATCTATAATTGAAGCATATATATGTCTGGAGTAAGTACAACCTACAACATGTAAAGTGCAGCAACATTTTTGCAGAGAGAAGATGTTAGCCATAAAGAATCATTGGGGATTATTCAATAGAATAAAGTTATAGCATTGATCGCAATTATTATTGCTAAATGTAAAAGGTTGTAGCATTTATCATAGAGATTATTGCTTATTTAAGAATTGTACTATTGATTGTAGAGATCACTGTTAAATTTAAAAGGTAGTAGCATCACAAAGATCATTGCTAAATTTAAAAGGCTGTAAGAATTTTTTTCAACAATAAAATATTGTATTGAAAAAAAATTGATACTAATATACATTGTAAATGCTTTACAACCTTCAAATTAAGTTAGAAAAATTAATTAAACTATCAAATCAAGACCAAAAACTTGCCTCAAGATCCTATTAAAAAATTCTAAGTTCTCCGAACATTCATAGAATTCCACTTTGATTGACTCAAAGTTTTTTGAAAGAAAACACATAGAGATTAAAATTATTTGCAAAATTATTTCTAAAGAATGAAAAGAAGAATGTAAATATCGTTGGTAGAGCAACCATTATGATTTTAGTTTTGAATGATTTTGACAAAGTTTTCTCGAAGGCATTATCTAATGGTAGCACTTAAATTTAAAATAAAGAATGACAAATAATATAGTGGGTGCCATTTCAATTAAGTTGATTGGTGTCCATAATCATGGAGAATTGCATCATTAGATGAAAACTATCTTTCATTTATCAAAACTCACCTCTATTATTGATGGAACTACAATAAGACATTCCATGAATGCAAGTTTACAAAAACTTGACATGAAATCATGCTAATAATTGGCTTTGATAAATGTCTAATAGTGATACTGTTAGCCTAATTAATCAAAATAGTTTCAAAAAATTGTTAAAAGACTTAAGTCAAAATGTAATTGATAATTTGAGTGCCAAAAATGATAGAAAAAGGAAAAAAAAGGGTGAAGTCTTTTGTTTTTGGAAGGAGCTGAAAGACTGCACTCACGTTGTTGAAAAAAGTTAGGGTTTTCTGCTCATAGTAACAAGGGGAGCTTAAAACATGGCAGGAGAGTACCATTTGGTTGCCCTATTCTCTACCCACATTGCAAGAGGAAGATCAGGGAGTTTGGCACGTAGTTAAGGAGTTTGAGGATGTCCCAATTTCATCTACTTTCTGTCCACGTTGCAATAAAAGAGGGAAAACCTGGCATGATGCATGAAAAATGGAGGGTTTCTAGGTGCTACAACAGATTGTTTCCACATAAAAGACGCCTCCACAACGAAATCACAATGTGCTTATCTTCTATATTGTGCCAGGTATGTTGTTGTGAAAAGACACTTAAAGAGCTTGCTTGTGATGTTTAAATGTAGTGTTTCATTTAAAGAATACACTCTTGACCAGCATAGTGGTGAAATGATTAATTATATTCATGACTGTGTATTTACAAGAGGAGATGAAAGCTCCTTATATAGAAAAGTACAAGGTGATGTTTCTAAAAAGAAACCATCGTAAACAGAAGCAAACTAAAGCTAAAAAACAAAAAGATGCTAAAAAGAACTAAAACAAAAACAAGAGTTACTAAAAGCAGACTAAAGCTAACTGACGACTAATTAAAACTAAGATGACCATTAAAATTACATTTAATATTTTAATACCCTCCCTTAATGGTCATCGTACAAACAAAAAACTAAGTCTATCCAAAATCTTCTGGAAACATATCATCGGTGACTGATATCTAGAGAAGCATAACCGCCTCGCGATTACAGATCCTTTCTTGCAGAACAATCAAATCAAGACCTCGGCACTTGAAAACAAAGAGCTTCCTTTGCTTCCAGGTAGTAGATACTAAAGACGCCAACCCTCCCGTTTTCCAAAGCACGAAAAACGAGGTAACACTATGATCAACTAGCAAAACACTGGACAATCAGCTAGCACAACTCACGAACTGTAAGATTTTTCAAAAAACTTTTGAAAACTCTGAAAAAAGTAAGATTTTTTTAGAAAAAATCCTTTAAAAACTTCTGAACTGCAAAAAATTTTATAAAAATTTTCAAAAACTCTTTAAAATCTTCAGGTGCACGATTTTTTGTTGAGAAAGAAAATTGTCCAAAAAACTGGTCTGCAAAACCTAGCAGCAACTCACGATTTTTTAGATAGGAAAAAATCATCAAAAAACTCTTCATAAAACACTTAGTAAATTTTTTCAAAAATCATTTCGAAAAACTCTTTGTAGAATTTTTATTTTCCCAAAAAATTCTGTCAAAATTGGCTCAAAATTTTTTTCATCAGCAGAACCCTAGCTAGTTCACAAAATCTGCAAGAAACCCTTCACGTCATCCGCAGAAATGAGTACAAAACTGTCGCCAAACATCTCAAAAAACTCCACAAGTCTCAGCAAACCCTCGACACCACAAGAAAGGCAGGAAAAAACCACAAACTCCAGCAACAAATACTGTGAAAACCCACGAACCTTCAAAGAGCAGCGCTCATAAACAAGCCGCCAAACCCTTGATTTTTCTCACGAACAACAACCACGAAACAACTCAAAAAATCAAATGATAACCCCAGAAAATTGCCAACAGCATGAACATAAGTTCATAAAACCCTAGGTCGTAGGTTTTTTGAGCCATGAAAGTCTCCCATCACGCCATAGAAAACCCGTGAATACCAGAGAAAAGGCCCTGGTCGTGCACATAGGTAACACCAAAAAATGACGGAAAAAACATAAGACAAAATCGAGCAGGAAAATGATGCGATTTGAAGTCGCGCTCAGAACAATAAAAAACAATAAAAAAGAAAAAAAAAAAGCCAAAAAGAGCCGTCGCAATTCTGAAAATTTCTTACAAAATAACAAAAAGAGCCCATGAAAAAACTCTCAGAAAGAGGGACGCGAATTTCTGAGGGACGCAAAGCTTCAGGTCGCGCTGCCAAAACAAAACTCGCGGCCAGGAGGAAAAAACAGAGAAAACGTCACCAAAGTTCCCATGTGAGAGCCGACGTGAGTGCAGCCAAGAACAAAAAAAAAAAACGTCTTCAAAAAAACACCACCGAAAAACTCCAGGGACGTGCGGGAGGAAATGAGGCTCAAAAAACACAAAAAAATCCATGAGACACAGAGAACCCGTGAACTAGAAAAAATCCATGTGGACAAGAGAAGAAAAAAACGCCACGAAATTCTTCAGTCACGCGCCAGAAAATACCCACGAAATTTTCAAAAATGGCCACGGAAAAAAAAAAAGCAGAAAAACCCACGTGAACCAAGACGTGATTTTCTTCTGTAGAAAACCCGCAATTCTTCAACACAGATCTGTCTAAAAAACCCTCTCTTTTTTTCAGACGTGATTATCAGAAAAAAAAACCTCAATTTTTTTTTTCAAAAATTTCTGCTCACTAAAATTCTAGAAAAATTTCTTTAATTTTTTTGTTTGTAATAAAAAAAAAAATCGACTAATCAGGTTTGAACCTAAGTTCTGATACCATGAAATGATTAATTATATTCATGATTGTGTGTTTACAAGAGGAGACGAAAGCTCCTTATATAGAAAAGTACAAGACGATATTTCTAAAAAAAAACCATTGTAAACAGAAGCAAACTAAAGCTAAAAAACAGAAAGATGGCTAAAAAGAACTAAAACAAAAACAGGAGTTACTAAAAAGCAGACTAAAGCTAGCTGACGACTAATTAAAACTAAGATGACCATTAAAATTACATTTAATATTTTAATAAGTGGAAGCCCAAAACTCTCATGTATCTGTCAAAACCTTGTATATTAACTTACCCCTTGAACCTAGTATGTATGGAATATCATTATTGTCAAAGAACATTTTAAGGGTACATGAAGCTACTCTGAGGAAGAGTAAGTGGTACGTGAAAGAATAAATGGCAAATGACAGAGATCTGTTTGGGAAGGGGAGATTGAGTTCTTTTGCAAGGGATGACCTCTACACAATAATCTTGAATAGTAGAAAGATACAACGAATACAGTGGTCTGCTACAGTCAGAAGGAAAATATGACAGTATGCCAGTCTTTGAGAGAATGGCCACGAAGAATGCATTTATAAAGACAGTGAGAGTGTTCAACATTGGGGCAGAAATAAAAGAATTTATGAGTAACAGTTCAACAGATCATGTAGAAGAAAGGTGTTTGGCAGTGAGACTGTCTTTAAGGAGAAAGGAGCACAAGTCTTGAGTACAAAAATAAATCAAATTCAAATGAGAAAAGAGGCTTTTATGATATATGTCTGAGTTTCAGTCAATTCTTCTATGCAAAGTGACAGCTCTGAGGATGAGCATCAAAGGCATGTTATTGAAACCATGGCAATGGAGATACACTTCAAAGATGCTCGACAGATCCTTTCACCATGATAACTGGAAGCGGGCAGTGGATATTGCCACAGTTACAACAAGACACAGTGAGGAGTATGAGTGTCCCTGGGAGTTTGAGGACATAATCATTATGCAGAGTATAGCATGACAGAGATAAGCACACAGAGCTGAACTCACAAAGGATAGCTCAGTGATTCGAGGGTAGGATCTTGAGGTCAAAAAGGGAGGCCTAGTAGACAGTCATCATCACACAATGTCAAAGGGACAAAGATGTTTCATGGGGCAGTCATCATGCAAGAAGGTGATCACTAATGCAAGGACATTACCAAAGGATACCATGATAATGGATGATAAATAAAAATGACAATGTTTTGATACACAGTCCTTGGCATCTGTGAAGGGAATGTTGACAGTCATAATGACAGTGACTGCAAGTATTTTCAATTTACAGGAAGGCAGCCACAATCAGAGGATAGTTACAGAGGACATGAAATACAGTCCATTCACAACAAGGTCAGAGCATAAGAAAAGGACAGCCAGTATGGTCAAACCCTAGCATTTCATCCACCAATATGAAAAGCTATTGCATGAGAAAGCAGCCTATTACCAAGTTGCAAACCTATGCAAAGAAAGACATTTCAATGCTAGTCATGATTAGTAAAAGGGCAGAAGAAGACTGAAATAGAGATTGCAAGTCAAAATGATGAGAATGAGGACCTCTAGAGGAAAGATTGAGATGCAGAGAGTCTCAAAAGCTTCAATATACAGCCTCAAAAAAATTCAAGGCTCAAGTTAAACCAAACCAGAGACATTCTGAACTACACTGCCAAGGCATTTCATGTCAATCTTTACCACCAGAGAAGTCTGTAAAAGAATAAAGAGTAGTCAAAAGACATTTTGGCTCAAAACCAAAGATAGACAGGTGGAGATACCAAAGGACAGTCAAGGAACCATATGTAGGAAATGACTGATAATTTTTTAAATCATGGCAGTCCTATAGTGAGTAGAGAAATGCTAAAGAAGACAAACCAAGGCAAGTCTCAAGAGGGTGTCATGACCAGGTCTTTAAAGGACAGATTGAATAAGCAAAGGTGATGGTTCAAATGAAACCATGAAGGACAGTCTTTATTAACCATTAGAGGACAGTCCTTATCAAATGCATGAATGAGGTCATTGAAGCATTATTGAGGTAGTCTTTCTCTAGAAAGAGACAACGCTGAAGTGCCTTGTAGGTTTCTTACACAGTTCATTCAAGAACTTTGAAAGATGATACACAAGGATCTTGATGTGATTTAATGCTGCTAGTCTAGTATTGATCTCCCAACAGCAGAAGCTAACAGCTTGGATGACATTAGATATATGTCATGATAATATTCAAATGACAAAGATGCAAAGAAAATGCCAGTCATAACTTGTTAATAACCTATGGATATTAGTGGCAGTAATGAGTGCTTTATGAGTCTATAATGATGCTAACAGTAAACCAAAGGTTAGTCTATTGAAGTTTATAGTTATATGAAAGCGGCAGCAAGCACTCTTGGTTCAGTTCACTGTGATATAGAGTTTTTTTTTGGAATGATGAAGAACAGTCCAGTCATTAGAGAGGGGAGTGTTTTCTAAGTGGCAATGAAGTCAAATACTAGGAAAGGGCAGTCATACGCCCTGTGACTAGAGTTTAGACTCAGGAGCATAGCTACAGTGAACAAAGTTGTGCAACCATTGAAATGACAGTGCTACAAGGGTCTCACAAAAGAGAAGTCATCTTATTTATGAATGGGGGGCAGTCATCAATCACCTCAAGGTACTAAGTGACAGTGTTCTTGAGACATGACAGAGCAGAGGTTAAGTAAGGGATGATAAGTCCTATGGAGAGTTGGCAGTGTCTACATGATAGTGGCAGACCCACTAACCAAAAGGTTTCTTCAAGAGACAAAAGGGGGAGGGTTCATGAAACTTGTACAGTCATAAGCTTGGAGGCAGATCTCAAGCACAAAAGTAGTGGTAAGGTGGTTTGTTGACCTCATGATGACCAGCAAAGCAGTGCTTACACAAAATGATAGAGGAAAAAGGACCAAACACAAAGAGAGTGCTACTAATTCATGAAGTAGTCTATAAGGCTATAGGACAGTGGTGGGATCCATCAAACATGGCAGGGAGAAGAGGGACTGTTAGAGAGGTCAGGGTTAATGAAGAATGGCATTTAGTTCAGATGATCACCATGCAATTATAATAATCACAGGAATATTAGATATGGAGGGCAGTCACAGTCACAAGACTATAATAACATTAGTGGTGAAATAGGCAGTGCTGCAAGGAACTTATGGGCAGCCAAACATAAAGACAGTCATGCAGATGCAAAAGGCAATTTAACAGCCATGAAGTGAGCAGAGGCGTGGTATGCTACAGCCAGTACAAGAAAATGAATAGATGTGTGACAGTTTCAATTCCTCAAAGCTTTCCTAGGCCCTTCAAAGGAGCCTATTTCATCTCAAACTCCTTGCACACATGCCCTATCATTATGCAAAGGAGGTTGGAGTTGGCAGTTTGAATGTATTAATGTCAGTTATGGCAGCATCATGTGCAGTTATAAGCAGTTGAAGAGATATAGGGGGCAGTTTGGTGACCTGTCCAGCAAGTTGAGAGTATTTAGAAACCAGTCTAAACAGCATGTTCAAAAGGAGGTCAGAACAACAAGCTTATCCTTCTTCAACGCCACCTTGGAGTCTTTGAAGGAGTCAAACAAGGAAAGCAGTTTTCAGGAGCCTAAGTGGAGAGGATTTTTGAATTTTCAAACTGTGACACTTGTTGTTTTATCTTTGGAAGATATGGTCCAGCTTTCTTGGATACAGTTTGGAGGCTAAAAAGGCACGCCTAGGCTCATTGTTAGTCAGTTCTTAGCAATTTTGAATAAGATTTGTAACTTGAAAAGGTTCTCTCTCTGGTTAGATATTGTATTGTAACTCAAAACCAGTCATATTGTGACTGTAAGTGAATGTAATTTTGATATTTTCAAGCAAATCAAAACAGTTTCAGACTATTTGCAGTTGTAAAGACACCTTTCAGCAATAAAAGTTTAAGTTCTCTACCTTCAAAAGCCTGTTCTATTGTGTGCAATTTGGTAATTGATGTTTATTTCTATGATTCCATAGCATAAATCCTTAAATATATGTCTTATTTTGGCATCCTTAAACAGAAAAGACATATTTTGTGTAGGTTATAGTCTGTGTTAATGTGTAAACAGCTTCTATCTGTGAAGAACACTTCATTTTCTTCCTTCTAGGACTGAAAACACTCAACCTCTCTATAAAACACTGATACATGAGTATGTTAAATCTTGAGTTGTGTGAACATAACTGAGTTATTGGTCTTTTGTGTGTCAAAAACAGCAGTTCAAGGTCTGAGAAAAACATATTTTTGGTGCATCACCTCAGTAAGAGCTTAGGTTTCATTTTCAAGTCTTCTCTCTATCCTTTTCCTCAGTAAGCAATAGTTCATTTCAATTTAGGTGAGCCACTAAGCTATCAAGGGAACTGTTGTGACCTTTTCACACATCACCCCATTGATAATGGGGACCCCCTAATTTTTGCTCCATTCGGGTCTTTTGGCTTTGGTTTTGTGTGTGTCTCTCTCTGTCTCTTCTATCTTTCCAATGATGTACCTATCTTTTGACCTAGTTTGAAATTTTGACTAAGTCTGAAGTGCAATTGGACAGATTAGGGTTTGTATTCTTCAGGCTAAGTTGAGGTCAAATTGACTTGGCAAATTGAAATCTGAGCTTGGCACTGCAATCAAAAGGCTTCCAACATTAAATTTTCATTGAATTCTGACAACTTACTCAATTTGGGACTTTTCTCTTAGGACTTTTGAAATTATGACTGCTACATCACGATTAGAATTCTTTGAGCTGCTTGCCTGCAAATTTTGAGTGAAATCGGACAACTTGCTATTTTTAGTAAGTCCCTTATTTGAGGCTTTTCTACTAGGGTTTTCGAGAAACTGATTGTCGCATTAGATTCAGTACACTTCAAGTGCTTACACGCAAAATTTGAGCAAATTCTGACAACTTGCTATTTTTAGCAGCCCCGGCTTCGAGAGCCATTTTTAGGGTTTGCATGTATGATTTTTCAATGCATGTCAGGATATTCTTTATGGGTTTTTCGAGAGCTTCGCAATGATATGACATGCAAGTCAAGTTGATCACTTTTTCGGGGACTTACTATTTTTAGCAGGTACCCGCATGCAAACCAGTTTTCTGGGTTTTTCTGGGTTTTTTGAGATCTCCCGGGCAGAGTGACATGCAAATGCATCCAGCAATCAGTTGATCACTTTTTCAGGCACTTACTATTTTTAGCAGGTTCACTCCAACAGCCCCCACAGCTTCAGTATCACAAACAGAGCGGTTCAGAGTAGAAACAGAGTCAAACGGAGGTCATTTGAGGCACATGCAAGTCAGGTTAGGGTTTCCAGCTTCGATGCCTAAAATGAGGGGTAAAACGCCAAAAAAAATGAAAATCTGATGTATCCCATCACAATCAGCATCTCTCAAGCAGTCTACTGGTAAAATTTGAACGCAATCTGAGAACTTACTATTTATAGTAAGTCACCTCCAGAACAAGGCTAAAAATAGCAGGTCAGCATGAAAGGCCAGTGTGAACAGGACAGTTAAGTCATGAGGATCACTTGGAGCAAATTTCAAGTCAACAGGAGTTGCTAAAGTTCAAAAACCAAGGGGTTACTAAAAATAGTAAACAAGGGCAGGCAGGCTAAAATTGGCTAAGTGTTCAGGAACGTCCAAGGCATATCAAAATGGAAGCACACCCCATGAAATGCGCCCTCAAATGGCAGGAGCAACCTCAGAATGTGCCCATCATGAAGCATGTTGATAAAATTTTCTAAGGCATTTGAAATGAAAGCTCCAGCCTTCAAATGCACCCAAGCTGAGAAGTGGTGGCTTGAAGAATTCCTAAGGCATGAACAATGGAATCACCCCCCCTCAAATGCGCCCTCAAGCTGGAGAGAATTTTGCTAAGTCAAGATGGAAGTATACCCCCCTCAAATGCACCATCATCAAGGAGGAGGTTTGAAATTTGTCTAAGTATTGAAGAAATGACATCACACCCCCCTAAATGCGCCCAAGCAAGGAGTGATGCTAGAATTTTTTCCAAGGCAAGCAAAGTGGAAGCTAGACCCCTAGAATGCGCCCATCATGAGAGGGGATACACAAGAAAAAATTTAAGGCATCAAAACTAGAAGCTCCCCCCATCAAATGCGCCCAAGCTGAGAGATGATGGCATGAAAGTTGCTAAGGCATGAAAACTGGAAGCACTGCCCCCCAAATGCGCCCAAGTTGTGGAGGTAGCCTGAAAACTCTCTAAGTGCTAAAAAAAATGGAAGCCCGCCACCTCAAATGCGCCCAAACTTCAAGGAGGCGCCCAAAAAGTTTAAGTCATTCAAAATGGAAGCACACACCCCCAAATGCACCCTCAAGCAAAGTGTAAAGAGGCTTCAAAATTTTCTAAGGCATGAACTTGAAGTAGCACCCCTAAAATGCGCCCAAGGTGGCTGGGATGGGTAAAATTTGTCTAAGGCATATAGAATGGAAGGAGAACCCCCTAGATGCGCCCAAGGTAGTATGTTAGGTGGGAAAAAAATTCTAAGTCAAAGAAATGGAAGCACATAGTGCCAAATGCGCCCAAGGGGTATAAGGTGAAGAAAACGCCCAAGGCATGTCAAAATCAAACTTCAAGTTGTTAAATGCACCCAAGTCAAGGAATGAAGGAGGTGTTTGAAAAATTTGGCTAAGTCATCAAAAACATAACCTCAACCCCTCATATGTGCCCAACTCAAGTGCCTAGTTGAAAATTTTTCTAAATCAAAAAAATAAAAGTAAGACCCTCTAAATGCGCCCTTGGTAGGAGTGAAGACGAGATTTTCTAAGGCAAATAAAGATGAAAACACAAGACTCCAAATGCGCCCAAAGTATAAAGAGGCATGAAGATTTTTGCCAAGGCGTTAAAATGAAAGCAAACCTCCTAATATGCACCCAACTCAAGGAGGTAGGTGGCAAGGAAGAAATGCTCGAGTCCAAGACTAGAAAATCCTTTAGGACCAGGATGGAGAAATAATGAAGGCACAGGCATTAGAGAGTTAAAGAATGACAGCTAGGAGGAAAATCATCATCAAGCAGGAGAAAGAAGTTACAGTCTTGGAGTCTTGGAATGAGATCATGCCTACCATATCAGTTCAAGAGGATGAAGCTGTGTCGGCCAGATTCATAGAATTTGCAGTCAAGGAGAAGAACAATGGGAACGCATTTCTAGACGAGAATCTTCTAGAAGATGGTGGGCATTAATTGCTCATTATGATTTCAGGAGAGAGTGGAGAATCTTTTGCTCATTCATTACCCCACTCCTCTTTGTGGCGGTTTTTAGGGCAAAACCTTGATTAGGGCATATGTGGCTCAATCTGAGCCCTCCATTGTAATTGAATCTGAGCCATCCATTGGACTGGGCCAGCTATAAAAGGGGCATCCCCCCTCATTTGTAATTCATTAGATTAGACACAAAGAGACAGCTAGGAGACAGATAGTATAGATTGATAGCATAGCTTAGATTGGAGAGGAAGGAAAGTTTTCCTATTGAATGCTTTGTAAGAGATTGTTGTGAACACTCCTATAATAAAAGAGTTATCATTGCTTGTGGTTTCATCTCTTATTGTGGGTAGCTAGCAAGGTTTCTTCGTCCTTCCAATTCACTTAGAATCTTAAAGTAGAGCTTAGAGTAAAGTAGATTTTATTCATGCAAGTAGATGGTAGTTGTGGAATGTGGTGTTTAATTTGAACAAACTTCGCTTATCCATACCACTAGCGAGCTCACTAACGGTGGGTTTGCCTTGCGTGGTCAACTGGAACATTGTGGACTTAACTTCAATTATGATCTGCATGCTGATATGCGTCGTTGTGATGGTGTCTTCATGTTGAATTGTGATTTGAATATCTCTAGTTACTCCTTTGAAGATTGCATCAGTTTTGTGGAAGCTATCTGAAGTGAGGCAAAGCAAAACTGGGTTGAAGTTTGCAAGAATTGACCTCCACGTCCCGCACTTAGAGTAGATCATAGCACTTCTTATCCCTGCATCCATTTACATTCAGTACTTTCTGGTTAGTATAGGAAACCCGTGCTTCATTGACAAATCTTTCGAGCTTTGAAAATTCCTTTCTCTGCTGTTGAACAATCCCGTAAGTCCCCCTTGAGATACCAGCAAATCACATCAAGCCAATTGAGACTATCCACTGCATAAAGGAACCTTGGAATTGAACGCATGATCTTTCTTGCAATCTTAGCATGCTGGATACTTTGATCAAGAGAGGATAGAGTGACCATTGGCAACTTTATTCTGTGTTGGTGCAGTCATAAAACACCCGTCAAGAAGTCCCAAATGGCATGTAGCTAAGCCTAGAAGAGTGTCTCCATCTCATGATGAAGACAAAAGAAAGACTCATGAAGGCCCTTCAAAAAATGTATATTGAAGAGGAATCTACTTTACTTCACACACAGTGACTTGCATTTATCAATCTTTTTGGTCCAACCTTTAGCAAACTAGAGGCAAGGTCATATAGAGATACATTAGCTCAAACCAACCCTATTGGATGGTGGACATGGCATGGCAAGGATGCACCAAAGTTGAAAGTACTTGTCATTCATCTTCTTTCACAAGTTGTCAGTTCCTTAAGTGCAAAGAGGAATTGGTCCACATATAGCTTCATCTAATCAGTCAAGTGGAGCAACCTTACCTCTAGATGATCAGAGAAGTTGGTGGTCAACGGACCCCTCAGTATCGTCAAATTCTAGCCTTATGTTGGGATGTTGATCTTGAAGATGCTATACAAATTGATGATGAGATACATGAGGGATTGGTTAGGGTTACATTGCCTAAGGCAGCCTCTTATACTGGCAGTGACTCAAAATCGAGCTCCAAATTTGATACAGACCTACCGAATGCATCTACTAATTAGGGGAAACTATATATTTTCTATGTTTTTGTCATTTTATAGTTGAAACTTGCAACCTTTGGGCATTTTGTTGTAATTCTTAAATAATATATACACACATTGACAATAAAAGCTTTTTTTGTTAAATTGTTTGTCAATTTTCACGTGAAATCTCAATTCAAGTCTAATGTTATGTATTAAACTTCTATAATGTCTTTGATGAATGTATTATCAATGTTATGATATGAATATTTTAAAAAAATATTATATGTTTAAAATTTCCTTAATTTTTAATAGTCATCTCCTAATGTCCCCTTGAAAATGGCCAAAAAGAACCCCCATACTTGAAAGATGTCCCATTAAACCCTATCATCCCCATCCCAGAAACTTGGGGGAGAATAAGGATATTCATCTCCTCTTTGATGTTAGCTCCAATGGAGTTGCATCATCCTCTTTAGATGTTGTGAGGGCACCTTCGATCCCTCTTTTTTCTTCTCTTCGTCATCATTTGTTATAGTTTGGCATTGGTGTGGAGATCTTTGAGCAACATTTAGAGGAGGCATCTTAGTCATTTGATTATGTTCTACATTTGTTTCCACATGGTTATGGATTGTCATCTTCATCAATGTGGCCTAGAACACCTAACTTGACTGTGACACCTTTCAGCACTGAAATTGCAACACTTGAGCAAAGTTCAAAGACATCATACATCTTGTTCTTTCCTAATATTTCTCTCAAGAATGGGAAGAATTTTTATCTACATTCTTGGTTTTATTTCTTCATAAGGGGAGGAATGTTGTTCAACGATTTTGGATCTCAACAATTTTGGATCATATTCGACATTCATTGTTGGGCATCTAAGAGATTCTACTTTGAGGGCGACTTTTACAATCTCTCTTCTCTCTTATGAGGGGGACTTTTTTCTCACATGGAGTTTTATCCTTCTCATACTTTTGGAGAGCATCTTGTGTTTTCTCTCTTTTGGAGAGGCATTTTTCCCTATAGGTTTTTCTTTTTTCCTCCATTTGTGAGAGATTCATTTTTGTATGGGCACCTAATGTGGCTTCGTAGCCAAGACCCATTTTTGCATCATTACATCTTTGTGTGTTTTCACATGCTTTCTAAGTTGCACATAAAGGCCCGATGTTAGTGTGAATGGGGTATTTTTCTTAACTGGTTTACCTTTTAAGTCCTATTCACATTGGTTTACTTAAGTTTACTTAGGGTATCACTTTATGTCTCAAGTCATAAGACTAAAGCACATGTCACAATCTTCTATTTTCCTATGTCTCACCTTGGCTTGTATAACCAAGGGGTTCTCATTATAATATCAATCTAAGATAATCAATCATATTCATGTACCCATATTGTGCATTTGCGTCCTTTGATATAATAGCATTATGCTTTCATGTTTGGTCTCTCTTGTGCTTTCGTTGAAAATCCTAGGTCTTGGACGACTATCTCCATAGCCAACTTTTGCATGGTATAGAGCATTTTATACTAACTATTACAATTGATGACAACTAATTTAAGTACTTATGAATGAAGCACTTTTGAGGAATAGTGATAGAAGAAAAATGCAAAAATGCTACAAACCTATAGATGGATTCAATTATTAGAACTAGACATTGGATTTGATACCTTACTTGCTAGTAAAAAAGTTGACTATAAATGGGTGTTCAAAATCAGGTTTAAATTTTACGGATCAATTGACAACACAAAAAAAGTTTGGTAGCTAAAGACTACAAACAAATTGAAGATTTTGATTATGAAACCTTGAAGATTTTGATTATGAAACCTATGCTATAGTTGCAGAATAGTCATGGTTAGAATGTTGATGGCACTTGCTTCCTAGCATAGGTGAAAAATTCACCAATTGGATGTCAAAAGTGCATTCCTAAATAGAGATTTTATAAAGGAGGTACATGTGACACAACCTCCTACTTTTTTTCAAAAAGCAAAGTAATATATGATATGTTTCCTAAAAAAGACACTATACAGTTTGAAATTAGCTCCATGAGATTGGATGTTGACTATTTTCTCGTTATTGGGAAAGCTCAATCACATACATGTGACATGAAAGAAGATATGAAGACCAATTTTGCAAGGTTTGATCTGAAATTTCTTAATTACTTTCTTAGAATTGAAGTGTGACGACTTAGAAAAATATTTCTCTCTCAAATAAAGTACACCAAAGAAATTCTCATATAGTTCAAAATGCAAGACTTCAATGCTCACCAGCACCAATGGAGAAATGAACTAAGTTGACTAAAGACCTAGATGATAAGGCAATTAATGAAATAGCATATAGGAGTTTAATAGATAATTTGAATTACTTGATTACTACTCATCTTTACATATCTTATATAGTTGGAATCTTGTTTTAGTTCATGCCCCATCCAAAACATAGGGATTAGTTATCTACAAATTGATTTCTAAGATATCTTCAAGGAACACAAAAAATTTTATTGGAATAATCAAAGATTGAAGATTATAAACTTGTTGGTTCTTCATATTCAGATCAAGTAGATTTCATAGACTCTAATAAATCAACCTTTGATTATTCCTTTAATCTTAGATCTGCTATTGTTTCATGAATTTCTAAGAAACAACCTAATGTTGCATTATCATCCACTAAAGTAGAGTATGAGGCAATTGTTGCAGCAACATGTGAAAGAATATGATCCAAAGTACTTCTTGAGGATCCTTCACACCCACAACTTGCACCATGATTATATATTATAATATCTAAATGTGTTAAAAATGTCCAAGAATCCAGTGTTCCATGCTCACACAAAGCATATTGAAGTACACCATCACTTCATTCATGAGTGTGGCCTCAATAAGCAAATTAAACTAGTTCATAGACTAACCAATGAGTAGGTTGCCAATATATTCACTAAATCTTTGACTAGAGATAAAATTGTATACTTTCAAGGAATCATTGGGATTGATTGTTCTTCATTGTACATGGACAACTAGTAAACCTACTTGTTTTAAGTAGACCATCATCTAGTTAAATTGTGTAGTGATGATAAAATATTTATCAGAGATTGTTGAGAATATAAAACTCAATTTAATCACAATCCGTCGAGAACACTTATCAACATGTTTTACCTATTTAAAGTTAATATATTGAAGAAATGGTATTCAAAGCTCTATAATTTTAACAGTACTAAAGAGAAAAACAAGATTTGTAGTATAAATACCTTTGACAGGAATATGTCCCTGAGAAATAAGAAAGTGTATGTTCATCTGAATAATGGAATGTGCAGTACAACGAGTCCAGAAGACAACTCTGGGCACCCCAAGATTTTTAGCTACCTCTGCCGTACAGGAGAGAGCGCTATCGGAAACGATGCAGGTGATTGGCGGGACAGACTTATCTGCTGCAGTTAACAGACTTTCCAAAGCAGGGCCCAAACGTTGCAGGACTAGTATAAGCTCCTCAAGCTCAGACGTTCGACCATGTTCCGGCGGTAAGCCGTCTGGGATGGTTAAAAAGCGAAAACTTAAGCCCCTTTCTTGAACCTCACGGTCACGTGCAGCTGCATCTTTGGAAGCTGCTTTTAAAAGTTGCTGGTCCATCCATTCAGTAGTAACAAAGGTTATGTAAAAACCCCTCATAGCCAGCAGCTCTGCAAGATTCATCAGTGGATTGACATGGCCTTGTGCAGGAAATGACACAACTACTGCATGCAAAGAACCCATTATTTGCCTCTCGTCAGTTACTCTGTATGACTATAAACCTGGGCAATTATGCATACAATGGTTGAGTACAAATATCACATCTTTTTAAATTGGCAGGTCGTGTGAGACCACAGAAACATTATACAGGCCAATGTACCAACCGTGAAGTCTCTGCATCAAATCCTCTATAATTTTGGACTTCTATCTTCACATTATAAGTTCAGAAAGACTAATAAAAGTAAAGAAATCCAAAATCGTGTTATGTGAGTTAAAAAGTATCTTGCAGCTGTTTCGAAGTGAGCCTGGAAGGGATGGTACGGTGTCTGTGGGACAGTGAAAGAGGTAGGATAATGTGGGCCGCTGCGGCCTTGGCCTTAAAATCAGTTTTGTCTTCTTTTGACCTAAGGGAGAGGGCCCGATGGTGGGTAGGGTAACCTTGAGCGAGGGGTCCACGGCATCAGCGTCCGAGTCGACTAAATTTTTTTTGCCATGTGCCTTCATTGTCGAGCTGGCAGTTTGAAATAAAAATTTGGCAAGATTTCGAGCACGCTTTCCAAAGTTTTGGGGGCGATTTCCAAAAACTGCCAAAAAAGAGTAAAAATTAGGCGTATACCTATTGCGGACATCTGTATGACCGATGGTTGTTTGGCGCCTAGTACTTGCATATGCATATCCTAGTTAATGCGCATTAACTGCTACACATTCCCCGCCATCGATCTTAACGCCTACCACCTCGGCATGCACACCATTCGCTTGGTCTTGCATTCTGTTCACGAAACACCCATTCATGAGACATCATTCATTTTCAACGGTTCCATTCAGAACCAACTCTGGTTAGGACGGACGCCAACGGTGGTGAGGCCATGGCCAAGTGGTGGTGATACATTTTTCGTGCTTTTTGTGTTTATCAACACCATATTCAGTAAAAGGAAACTATATAACTTCTTGTTACGCAGGTGAAGTTGTCTTCCAACCTCACTCAGGCAGTAACTATGCATTGCAATATTTTTCTAGGTTTTTCTTGCGATTTTCTTTTGTTAAATGTGCAAGAAAAAGTTGTAATGCTTTCATCGTGTAATGAAGCTTTGTTGCAGCTTATTCATGGCCACTACTGTGTATTTTATGGCCGACTGTGTGTATATGTGACTATACAGATATATATATGCATATATATGGCCGACTGCTTGTAAATGTGTGTATACACAGATATATATGCATATAAATGTATATATATGCATATATATTTGTGTATACACACATATACACACAGTAACGGCCCACAAATGTAATTTTCCAACAATAATAGAACTATATAATGGCGGACTGTGTGTATGTATATGCATATATATCTGTGTATACACACATATACACACAATAACGGCCCGCAAATGTAATTTTCCAACAATAATAGAACTATATAATGGCGGACTGTGTCTATATGTGAGAATACAGTTATATATATGCATATAAATGGCCTATTGTGTGTATATGCGTGTATACAGTTACATTTATGCGTCTACACACACGTATGCACATACACCACCATAATATATGTGTTTGTTTTCGTTTTATACCTCTATAATTGGAATATATGGATATATATGTGTGTATACACACATATACACACAGTTCGCCATTCAAATAGAGCTTAGTTTGCATTTTATACCTCTGTAATTTTCATATGTATAGTGGCAGTATATGTGTTTCTGCAGCTCGACTGTGAAGGGTTTTATGCACCTATGTTTTAGCCGGCTCTTTCGATCGTTGTCGTGAACCCCTCGCTCAAAAATTCCCGACCCCCATCATCCACTCTTCCATGTCCTTCGTCTCTGCTTCAAATATGACTGATTTAGGGAATACAGTCATATCCATTTATAGAATTTTCCTAGTCAATTTCGTAATCATTTTATTTTTTTAATTGACTAATCATTTATACGATTTTCCTAGTCAAATTAGTAATCATTTTAATTTTTAATTGACTAAACATTTCTTTTTAAATTGATATAATATTCAACATCTTTATATTAGACTAACAATAAAATATTATGTATGCATGTATGCACACATACATACATACATACTACATAATTATTTATGTATGTATGTATGTTTCTATTTGAGACATAGACATACATACTTATACACACATACCTAGATGCATGTGTGTATAGTATGTATACACACATACATGTATGGATGTGTGTATACTTACTATACATGTATGATGTGTGTATACTTACTATACACACATACATGTATGTGTGTGTATAGTATAGGGATACACACATGTATGCATGTGTGTATCCTTACTATACACACATACATGTATGCATGTGTGTATACATACTATACACTCATGCATACATGTATGTGTGTATAAGTATATACACACATGCATGTGTATACATACTATACACACATACATGTATGCATACATCCATACATGTGTATAAGTATGTGTGTATTGTATGTATACACATGCATGTGTGTGTATAAGTATGTGTGTATAGTATGTATACACATGCATGTGTGTGTGTATTGTATGTATACACATGCATGTGTGTGTATAAGTATGTGTGTATAGTATGTATACACATGCATGTGTGTATATACTTATACACACATACATGTATGTGTGTATAGTATGTATACACATGCATGTGTGTATATACTTATACACACATACATGTATGCATGAGTGTATAGTATGTATACACACATGCATACATGTATGTGTGTATAGTATGTATACACATGCATGTGTGTATAGTATGTGTATGTATACACATGCATGTGTGTATAGTATGTATACACACATGCATACATGTATGTGTGTATAGGATATTGTACACACATGCATACATGTATGTGTGTATATTGTACACACATACATACATACTTTGGCCAAAACATAGGTGCATGCCACCCGAAACTATGGAGTGTATGATAGTGTTCTAATACTGTCATTATATATATATGCAAGTTGCAGGTCTACAATTACATGTCTATTGAAGTGATCATATGTATGCTTTGTTTGTTCTTCAATTAAAGTGACTGTGAATATCGGCCCCTCTCCCTTACAGCTATGTGTGATGATGGTTGACTCCTACTTATGTTAATATCAGGTCAATTAGATGCATGGTTAGTTTGTTCATCAATTACACTCAATCTTACATGTATGAATTTGTTGTTACACTATGTACAATTTTTTGATATTTTGTTCATTTCGAATCAACTCAACTACATGCATGGTTAGTTTGTTCTTCAATTACATTCGATCTTACATGTATGCATTTGTTGTTACACTTTGTACCATTGTTTGATATGTTGTTCATTTCCAATCAGCTCAATTAGATGCATGGTTAGTTTCTTCATCAATTACACTCAATCTTACATGTATGAATTTGTTGTTACACTATGTACAATTGTTTGATATTTTGTTCATTTTGAATCAACTCAACTACATGCATGGTTAGTTTGTTCTTCAATTACACTCAATCTTAACATAAGTAGGAGTCAACATATGGTTAGTATGTTTTGCATTTGTTGTATGGAGTTATATTTCAGTATGTTGTTACACTATGTACCATTGTTATATATGTTGCATATGCATATGCATATATGCAATTGTTGTATGAAGTTAAATTTCAGTATGTTGTTTGAGAAATGGTATTAACATAAGTAGGAGTCAGCATATGGTTAGTATGTTCTGCATTTGTTGTATGATGTTATATTTCAATATGTTGTTACACTATGTACCATTGTTTGATAAGTTGCTAATTTCCAATCACCTCAATTAGATGCATGGTTAGTTTGTTCTTTAATTACACTCAATCTTACATGTATGAATTTGTTGTTACACTATGTACAATTGTTTGATATGTTGTTCATTTCGAATCAGCTCAATTAGATGCATGGTTAGTTTGTTCTTCAATTACAATCGATCTTACATGTATGCATTTGTTGTTACACTATGTACCAAAGTTAGATATGCATATGCATGCAATATGCATATGCATATATGCAATTGTTGTATGAAGTTAAATTTCAGTATGTTGTTTGAGAAATGGTATTAACATAAGCAGGAGTTAGCATGTGCATGTGCATATGCATATGTATGTGCATACTGTCAGCAATTTCCTTCTCCATTTACATTTAAATTAGATGAATGGTTAGTTTGTTCATCAATTAAACTCAATCTTAGATGTATGAATTTGTTGTTACACTATGAATTTCAGTATGTTGTTTGAGAAATGGTATTAACATAAGTAGGAGTCCGCATATGCATATGTATGTGCATATTGTCAGCAATTTCCTTGTCCATTTACATTTAAATGAGTGGACACCTTGTTAATTTCCATAACCATCCTTTATGTTGTCATCGACCACTCTCCCTTTAAGCTCTGTTATGGTCAAAATATTTCCAACCCATTCGAATACAACATTACCATACATATGTATGCTGCACAGAATGATACAACATACTGAATTTTCAAATTAACTTAAAACAACAGATTGATACACCGTTATGATACATATATGTATAGATTACTATCGATAGATACATAAGTTTCCTCTCGCAGAGATAAATAGATACATATGTTTCATATTGCAGAGATAGACAATAACATGATGAAATATGTTGTCTCTATGGTATCCATACTGATGTTTCAAGTTAGAAACATTCAAAACAAAAAAAGTTCAAACATCGTTTCAAATCCATCAAGAAGTTCACAACAAAAAACTAGCAACCAAACATTCAAATCAATCGAAAAATGTAGGAAAACTAAAATTTGATGGCAAGTTGTCTTGTGAGTTGGATGTGGCCTGTGATAGAGGACTCCATGATTGAGTTGGTTGGATTATGCTTGGGGTGGGTGAGGTTTGATAGGCCTATAAGCGAGGACTCCAACTCTCATATGGTTGGCTTCTTGTGGGGTTAGGTGAGTGTGTATAGGAGAGCGACTGAGAAGGACTCCAACTCTAAAATGTTTGGTTGGTAGCTTGGGTAGGTGATGGACAATATTGGGGGCATTGAATAGATACGAAATCTATGAAGATCCTATGGTGGTCAGGCAAGGGATTTAGAGGGCTGCTGAGTCACCTCTCCTTTACACCATTTGCTTGTGCCTTCTCCAACTCTTTTTCCCTTTTTGCGACTTCCTTTTCTCTCCGTTGGTCCTCCCTTTTTTGTCCTTCTCCTTCTTTTGCAGCTCCTTTTCAACCTCTACTGCTACTTGTTGCCTTTCCTTTTCAATTCTCATAAGACTTTTTGCCTCCAATTCTGCAATCCTTTCTAGCTTGCGCTCTGCAATCTGTTGCTTCTTCCTCAATTTCAGTTCTTCTAGTCCCTTCTTCTTTTTGTCTTGTTCACTTAGCATTACCATGAAGTCATCAGCAGTTAGGAGTTGGGATCCTCTTTGCAACTTGATCCCACGGTCAACTACCTTATTAGACTTGTCTTTCACCACATGAACCGGTAGCTTCAAGAATTGTGAGATGCGTGAAGTTTGTTGGCCTCCCAAACGCTAAATCAAATCGGCATTATTTGTTTCTGGCATCTCACTATCTGTAGCATCCGTTCTATCTCCTAACTGCTCACCGTCACTGTCTCCACAATCAACATAGAAATGTACTAATGTATTGGGACCCATGCAATGTGGTGGAGATGGCATTGAAAGACTATGTTCTTCGTCCACATGCATATCCATAGCAAGATTGGTAGCACCATCAAAGAGCCAGGAGGGCTGCTCAGGTGGAGTTGGCAGGGAAAGAGATATGTCTCCAATAGTACTCTGGTCTCCCAATACTGTTGGTTCAAGTGGTTCATTGGAATCTGAAACAACAAATTCATTCATGTAAGTTTGAGAGTATTTGAAGAACAAACGAATCCAATCCATGTAATTTATATGCAAATAGAGAAGGCAATTGTTGACAGTATCCACAACCATATGCATATGCTGACTCTTACTTATGATAATCCCATTTCTCAAACAACATACTGAATTTTATCTTCATACAACATATGCATATGCTGACTCTTACTTATGATAATACCATTTCTCAAACAACATACTGAATTTTATCTTCATACAACATATGCATTTATGCATATATGCCGACTCCTACGTATGTTAATACCATTTCTCAAAACAACATACTGAAATTTAACTTCATACAACATATGCATATATGCAATGCATATGCATATTGCATATATGCGTATATAACTTCATACAACAAATGCAGAACATAGTGTAACAACAAATGCATACATGTAAGATCGATTGTAATTGAAGAACAAACTAACCATACATCTAATTGAGGTGATTGGAAATGAGCAACATATCAAACAATGGTACATAGTGTAACAACATACTAAAATATGACATCATACAACAAATGCAGAACATACTAACCATATGCTGACTCCTACTTATGTTAATACCATTTCTCAAACAACATACTGAAATTTAATTTCATACAACAATTGCATATATGCATATGCATATTGCAAATATGCATATGCATATCTAAAAATGGTGCATAGTGTAACAACAAATGCATACATGTAAGATCGATTGTAATTGAAGAACAAACTAACCATACATCTAATTGAGCTGATTCGAAATAAGCAACATATCAAACAATGGTACATAGTGTAACAACATACTGAAATATAACTTCATACAAAAAATATAGAACATACTAACCATTCATCCCATTTTGCTGATCTCCAACTTTTGCAGTTCCAACATTAGACTCACCCTCATTGACTGCCAAACCATTGTTGGAAAGGCTTAGAATGTTTGCAACAGCTGATGCTTCCTGGGGGGCAGCAAAGTGGAATGTCTTGCTAACCCTCATGTCATTATCCAAAGCACTTCGATCAAATGGCCAAATACCTGTCCTCTTGAAGCCAGCTGTAATGTTTGAAAAATTCAATGACTTTTGAAAAGCTAGGCTACCAAGTGTAGCCAATTCTGCCCTTCTTATCTCTAGATTTGGATGTCTAATGGTCCAATTTGTTCTTTCCTTTTTGAAGTCACACTTGAAAGACGAGAAAACACTCACATCAAGAGGCTGCAACTTTTGTGATGTGTGGGCGGGTAGGGTGAGCAATTCAATACCAAGCTCCCTTGCTTTGGTAATGGTAGAGAAGGCTACATGGCTGCCATGCCCATCAAATATCAAGAGGTGTCTATGGGTGGGTGAACAACCCCCAGGTACTTGCATAGCAAAGAACTCGAGTCATTTGATAAAAAGCTCTTTCGTCATCCATGCGTGAGGTTGAACAACCATCAATGCTCCTGGCTCACAGTTGGCTATGTAGTTTTGCACATTTTTTTTACTCTTGAACAAATAAAAACCTGGAAGTTTTTGACCTACAGCGTTTACACATGCTAGAATAGTGATCCACTCCCGGCTCTTTGGGATAATGTAAGCAACACTTCTCATGCCTTTCATGGCAAGCACCTTCATGTTACCGTTCTAGCCAGCTTCCAGCCCTGTCTCATCACAGTTCCAAATCCTCTGTGGTCCATAGTTCCCTCCTGCATATGCCTTCTCCAAAGTGTCATAGAAAGCACTTACAACCGGTTGCCTCAGATTTATAGCACGGTCTCTATCTTGACCTTGGGTTGTTCTCAAATAGAGATCAGGATTCCTTCTTTTGAATCCTATCCACCATGACTTGCCAGGAAGCCCATTCTTGAAGGGATTATTCCTCGTTTTGCATATTTGGGCCACTTCAGTTTTCAGATTGACGATCTCCAAACCTTGGCCAACAACAACCATCTCCTTGCACCATTCGACGATCAATGACTCTTCCTCCTTAGTTAGGACTATTGGGGGCCCTTTCCTTTTTGTAGTGGTCATACCACCTAGCCAATTGGACAATGTTGAGGTAGGAATACCCCACTTTTTTGCTGCACCTCTAGTTGATCAGTCGTAGTCTTCGACATCTTCAAGGGCATGGTCCATGTCAGCCTGGGTCCATTCATGCCTCGGTGCAACCTTTTTGGTTGATACAACTGGGTTAGCTTGCACTACAGATTCGGTTGGTTGTTCCAAAACAATTTCTACCTCCTCCTCACTACTTGGTTCTTCAGTTCACTGGTGAACAGGAATGACAACATCCTCCTCATCGCTATGTGGCAGATGCACACCTCTCTTGTGTGTGGGCATAGTTTTCTGGGTCCGCTTTTGTGGAGGCTTCCTCCTTGAAGATCACCTACTATTTGTTTGCACATTTATCTTCCTCTGTATTGAACCAACACAATGATTAGTAAATAGCATACACTTAATATTGAAAATAATGATACCGACTGAAACAATGAATCCATACATTTACTATTGACTGTAATTGAAGAACAAGCTAACCATTCATATAATTGACACAACATTATGATACACATATATATGAACTTGCAATAGCAACATGATACAAATATTTATATCTTCAAACAACTTTGCAAGACAATAAAGGGTTTCAAATATTTCTATCATACTGCTTGTTGATGTGATTTTTATGACCGCACCAATCAGCAGAACAAAGTTTCCAAACGGATACCCTATTCTCTCTTGAACAAAGTATTCAGCGTGCTAAGATTGCAAGTGAGATCACGCTTTCAACTCCAAGGTTCCTTTAATGCGAATAGACCCAGTTTGGTTGATGTGTATTTGTTGTCTTACGAGGGGACTTACGCAATTGTTCAGAATACGTGCAGTAACAACCAATATGTGCTTTTGAAAGGGATTTTGTGCGAATGATTTGGCTTTAGAGTGCAAGTTTCCTAAAACTAACCAAAAGTGTACGGAATTTGAATGGCTGCAGAGATTTCTAAATTCTAAATTCTAACCTAAATGCAAAGGGTGTTATGATGCTCGATTTCAATGAACTTCTAACAAACGTTGTCTAGCCTCCAATTGGACAGCCTCGACAAAGTAAGTGCAATCTTTAAAGGGTAAAATGGATGTTCAAATCACGATTCAATAATGCAACCACCATCACAACGATGCATAACTACACATGAATCTTGATTGAAGTTAAGTAAGAAATGTTCCAGTTGACCACGCAAGACAAGTCTTACCATCAGTAAGAATGTTAGTGGTATGGATAAAAGAAGCTCACTTACATCAAGCATAAGCAACCATATTTAACTATAAGCATGAAATTAAGTCCTAGTTGAAGTCAAAGGAAAAAGAAACCTCACGAACTACTCACAACAAAGTTTGAATTCACCATCAATGAAATGCTTTATTATGAATAGCCTTTGTGACAATTTCTTACAAAATTCTCAAAGGGAGAATTCCCCTTCTTCTTCAACAATGCAATGAAAACTACTCTAACTCGAAAGTATCTACTCTCTATTCTGCTTCAAAAGTTGCTAACTACTCTCTGATTCTGACTACTAGATTACAAATGAGGGGGACTCCCCCTTATATAGCTGGCCAAGTCCAATGGACGGTCCAGATTGAATTACAATGGAGGGCTCAGATCGAGCCACCTCAGCCCTAGACAAGTTTTCCCTAAAAACTGCCAGAAGGTGGAGGAGTGGTGTCATAAATGCTCCCAAAAATAGCAGATTCCTCCTTGACCACCATGAGCAATTAATTCCCACTACCCTTCTAGAAGATTCTCGTCCATGACTCGGATTCCTTTGCTCTTCTCTCTGACCGCGTACGCTACGAATCGTGCCAGCACCTCGTCAACCTCCTTAGAAATTGATGGAGTAAGATTTAGATGATATTCTAGGATGGCCACCATCTGCTCATGCTTATCACAGGACTTTCTCCAAGCTTCCATAGAGTCCTGCGTACTCTGAATGATTGCTGAAAATGTCGTCATGTTCTCAAAGTCCAGTTGAGAGAACCTCTTCATCTCGGAGAAGAAAGGTTGCAACCTTGCCTTCAATCTGTTAATTTCAATCTCCTCAGCGGTCATCCCTTTGGCGAACACCGCCTCCAATGTGTTGAGGATACCCTCGTGGATATTCCTCATTGCTTTCTTGATCCTAGCGGACTCCATAGCTCCTGTGTCGAAGAAACTCTTCCTTGTGAATGCTACTGAATGCCACCCACGAAAATCATACCTGTCACCTGCTTGGATTACTCCTTCATTCACCAATGTTTGCATGGGCACACACATCAAAACAGCCAAGCGAGGGATAGTTTTGTCTTGAAAAATATGGGTGTCTCCCCAAGCTTGCTCGACATTATCTAGGCGTGAAAGGATATTAGATGCATTCTGAAATGATGAGACAAGATCGACCATGAACTTTTCTGCTTCAGCACAGACACCACTTATCCACTTGTCTCCCTCTCGTATAGCTCTATTCATCTCCTCAAGCCCACTAATCGGTTCTCGTGGTAGCTCAGGCGGAAGCTCTACCACTGGGTTCTCCTGAGCAACTGGATGTGCCAGATGTTGCACATACTCGACCAAAGCCTTGTGCTCCTTTTTCAATCTTTTGTACTTTCCTTCCTTCTTCACCAACCTGTCCTTCAATGCCTGGAATGAGCTTTCAGCCTCCTCGACCACTTGCACTCTGGAAGGACGTCCCAATTCAACTGTGGTGATTGTGTAATTTTCTGGCGTGGCATCACTTAAACTATAATCTTCTCTTGGAACAACAATGTGAAGGCTGCGTGAACCTGCCTCATTAGTTTCCATCCTTGTATACTTCCTGGCTCTCTTCCTCTTCGGCGACTTACTTGTTCTATTTAGAAGCTCTTCCATTTCGACTGCCAAATCAGCGTCATCATCCTGATCCCTCCTAATGGACTGTGAGAGCCAATTGCACTGAATATCATAAATAATGAGGGGCTGCGCCTCAGTTTCCTCCACTTCACGGACTTCCTCTCGAGCAACATTCCGCTGAGGCTCAACTATTTCAACGTTTTGATCGCTCCCTTCACGAGCTTCAACGTCTTCCTCTCCGAAGGAAAAATCGAAGTGGGTATCTGTTTCTATCTCTTCTCCTTCATCTGGTTTGTTGGCGCCTTCAGGATCATTGACACTCTGAGTATCTAATTCTCTGGGCATTGGTTGGTTAACTTCCCCAACCTCTGGCTCTTCATTTCTTTGAGCTTTCTGATCTGCAAACAATGAGACTTCACGCACACTGGAAGAATGAGTCACCAACTGAGTAGATGTTGTGTCCTCCGATCCTTGAGGTTCCGGCTGAATGGGTTCCTCTTGCTGTGGTGGCTCCACGACTTGGGCAATCTATTTCTTTCTCTTCGCCGACACTGGTGGCCTTTTATCACCCATGAGGTCGTATGTGAAAGCAACTGACCTCCTTCTTAATCTGTGAACACGCTCTTCTACCCAAGCCCTTGTGAAAGTCAAGACAGGAATATACAAGGTGTCCAAATCAGTGATCTCCAGTTCGGCCCAATCTATCGGTGGCATTGGTGTGTTCTTTACTGCTTCATAATCCGGATGGATCAACCTGGTATCTTCTTCAACTTGATCTGGCACTTGGATCACCTCACATTCTCTAATCATCTTAAGTGGCAACCTTGAAAACGTCCTTTTCCTAATCTCGGCCTCACTTCCAGCATTCGCCCAAAAATCTTCTAAGTGAACTTTGTGTCTGTACTCCACACCTTGCACCGTTCCAATCTTTCCCTGAGGATCAAAATCCTGTCGGCCGGTATGAAGAGTCAACTTGTAGAATTTCAGTTCATCTTCAGCCTCCTTGGCTGCCTGCAACGTGGGGCATTCTTCAAGTGAGTTTCCCAACACAATGGGAAAATGCAAGCCTCCCTTCTTCTTTCTCCTTATGATTTTGTCGTAGGCCACTAATTTCCTAGACAACTCAAGCAATATCATCCTGTTAGTTGGATACCTTGGCAATTTGTAGACATATGAATCGTATCCTAGCAGCCTCAAATAGGTAAACTTCGGGAATTGGACAAACCAAAACCCGTATTCTTCTATCAGCATCTGAGCCTCTTCCGATATCCTCTGTTGTAATCTCTGATGAAGGGTCCTTGTGATATACATAGTGAATGCATTGTTGACTCTCTTGAAGTCACCTGTATGTGTGAGGTGCAACTGTCTGCAGGACTCGTGAATATTGAACTGGTTATAACCGCAGCCGATTGGTTCCTAGTACGCCAGTCCTCTATACTTTGTCATTCGAGCAAGCATGTAAATAACATACGAGCTCATGTAAAATGTTCTTGTTCTCTTCAAACTCCAGAACTGCTCATCAATATTGTCACTTATCATCTGTGCCCAGTTCACTACCTCCTTCCCCTCAAGCACGACGCTGATGTAGAAGAACATCCATGGCTCGAACACAAACGACTATGGGCTGCCGTTAACCCTGCTGAGCAACATAATGATATCGCAATACTCTTGCTTCAGCTCTTCTGAGATTATCTGTTTGGGCATCCTAGCAGCAGGAGGCTTTGGCTTTCTCATCCAAGTGGTGTTTATCCTTTTCATGCACTTGTCGAAGGACGTGGCATACATCTTGTCAGCCTTTGCCTTGGATTTATATAACATATTGTCAGTAGCCAGAATCCCAAACGCCTCACCAATTGCATCAGGAGCGAAGTTGGCCAGTATCATACCATCTGGAGACGCAATAGTCCGATCATCCGAGTTGTAAAAGTTGGCGCACTCCAAGATTAACTCAGGACATCGAACTACCGGTTGGAATCAAGCTGCTGCATACAATCCGCTCTTCACGATATTGCGCGATGCCTCCATAGGAAGGTTGCCACCTTGCCCATACATTCTACGCATGAAAGCCTTGAGGTTTAAAGGCCCCAGGTTGGTGTCCGTCAAGTTGCCAAACTTTGACACAATCTTCGATTCTGGAATGAACGACTTCTTCAGACTTTTGATAATTGCCTGCCTGGAGGCATTTTCTTTGCCAGCTTCATTGTTCCCAGCCTTGGCTCCAGCTTTGCTGGTTCCAGCAACATCAGCCCTTCGTCCATCATCCATCTGCAAAACAAGAAGCAAACATTACACCTCCAACTTTTTAAAATAAAGATCACGTGAGATGGCTGGCGAATGGAGTTGGCTGCAAAATAAACGTGAGTTAATAGCTTCAGCAACCAACTCGTCTTCAAACCTCAGCATACTTAAACTTCGAACTTCAACAACTTGCAGCCAAAGGAAATTTTCATCTATCTGTAAGAAATTAACTTCAACAATTTCAACTTCGGAAAATGTGTTAAATTTCAGCAACGTTTAAATCAACAACTTCGGAAGTTATACATCAGCAACTTCGAAGATTTAGAATCAGCAAGCTTGCAAGTTATAAATCACCAAGTTTCAAATTATTTCTTCGACAGTTATAAATCAACAACTTCGAAGAAATTTTAGCAATCTCAAATCAGCACTTCGAAAGTTATACATCAGCAACTTCGAAGGCTTAAACAATTTTAAATTCGATTTGATTCTAACATTCAGCAACTTCAGAAAATTTAAAGCTCAAGCAATTTCGACCTTCAGCATAATTAAATGATTTCAGCTTTTTCAACTTTCAACTTCGAAAACATTTCAACTTTCAGCAAAATATAAAGTCCCAGCAACTTCGAATACTTACCTCAGCAACGTGGAGAAATAAAAATGCTTAACACTTCAAACTTTATTTCAAATCGCAGCAACCTCGCAACTCAGCAACTTTGAGAATCAACTCCCAGCAACTTCACAAACTTCGAGAAATTCAAGCCTCAACAATTTCAAACTCTTGAAAAATCGATTTTAACACTTCACACTTTCAGCAACTCTCAAATTGAAAATATTAAATCTCACAACTCAACTCACCAACATAAATCTCAGCTTCGAATCTTGTGAGATGAGAATGAAAATCTTCAGAGTTTTATAGCCAAAAGCTGGTGCTAATTTTAGCAGATGCCATTAATTTTTTTTATCATGACTGACGCATTTGCTAAATTTAAAAGGGAATATTCCAGTCGTCTTGCAGTTGTTATGACAATTTGCTATTTAGGGAGATTCTTTCCTCGATTCAAATTTAAAATTCCCTCCCGACTGCCAGTTACCTTGAGTAATTTCGAGAAAATCATTTTTACTTCGATTTGAAATAATCCTCAACTGCCTTTTTAAAATGGCATATTTAATTTATTAAATTTAATTTTTTATTTTATTTATTTCATCTTTATCGATTAAAATCATGAACTTAAATGTTTAAAATTTAAAGGAAACTTCAATTTTCTCCAACTTTAGGCGAATTTAAAAAAAAAATTAATTGCCTGGAGAAATTTTGTTACTCCTAACGCCTTTTAATTTCCACCTTGGTTTTCTATTCCAAATGCCCCATTAAAATTTAAAATTCAACCTTTCCTCTTAAAGGTGGGCGCATATTATATCATAAGCTTTTAATTTTAACGCCTCTTGGCCTTCATATTTTGATTTTAAATCATCTTGATCTTGGGCGTAAATCACATGTCAAACTTCAATGTTGTGGGTGCATTTAGCACCTGGAGCTTTCAACTTGGATTGGGGCGCTAATGAGAGACCAAGCTTTAATTTTTAATCATCTCTTTTCCTCCTAGGCGCCAATTCATGGTGGAGGTCTCAATTTCATCCTTCAGAGGCGCAAATTCATATGTTAGAAAATTTTTAAAGCTCAATCTGTTAACGGCTTAGACTATTTCAAGTTCACCCTACCTTCTCAAGGCGCAAATGACACCAGCAACTTTCAGTTTTAGTACTTAGACAAAATCCGAAATCATTTGAAAGAGGGGCACATATGAGGGTATCGACTTTTAATTCCATGATCTAGAATATCTTCCTTCAGGCGCAAATGACAAGTCAAGCTTTCATTTTGGCTTGGGCGCATTTTACATGGGTAACCTCCAGTTTCAGTACCTTAGTCAATTTTTATCAAGTCTCTTTCCTGGTTTAGGCGCATATCATTCCTTCAGCTCCAAGGCGCAAAACATAGAGGGTGCTTTCAATTTCGTGATTTGGAAATTTTCCTAACTTACTTTCTCTTCTAGGGCGCATTTACCTGTTGGTACTTCCAGTTTTGGCCTGGGCGCATATGAGGGTCTTGACTTTCACTTTTGTCACATTGGGCGCAAATGATGTGTTGAACTTTTAATCTCAAGACTTAGGCGAAATATCCCATTCCAACATCCTTGGGCGCAAATGACACATGGAACCTCCAGTTCTAATGCCTTAGAAATTTTCAAGTCATCTCCAGCTTCAGGGGCGCATTTGATAGGTGGAGCTTCAAATTTCTTATACTTAGAATATTTTTTCCATTCCAACTCCTTGTTAGGGCGCATTTGACCCATGATGCTTTTAGTTTTTACCACTTAGAAAATTTCAAACTTCTAACCTTGGTGGGCACAAATCACTTGTCAAGCTTCCAATTTATCATGGGCGCACTTCAGAGGGTCAACATTCAGTTTGGGGCGCATTTGCCACATGGAGCTCTCAATTTTGAATACTTAGAAAATTTTCAACACCAAGGGTGCATTTGACTAGTAGAGCTTCCAACTTTCAGACTTAGTCAATTTCTGCCTATGTTCAGCTTCTCAAGGTGAATTTCGATGCTGGACTTGAAAATTTATCTATTTTTGCGAATTTCGTGCCCTCTGCCGGATTTAGGTTGATTTTCCTCTGTCAACCCTAATTTGCTCTGAGTTTCTATTTTTAGAAAGTTCTCTGAATTTTGCGCCATCAACTGAATTTTGACCTTGGAAATCCTGATTTTGCTATGTTCTAAATTCCAACTGATTTGCGCTGTTGACGCCCAACGCCTGTCTGCACCTGCTATTTTTAGCAACCTGCTAAAAATAGAAATTTCCCAGAAAATCTCCAAATTTCATGTGTTGAATGCCTGATGCTTGGTGATCACAACTGAATGTTGTTTTTGCTTGACCGTCGTGTTCTGCCCTTGATTTTAGGAAACCCTAATTTCTCTGTCTTGACCTGCTAAAAATAGCAATTATCTGACTCTTCATCCTCTTCAACTCTGTTTATCTCGAAATTCGTGCCAAGGACTCTTTATCACATGTTTGACTTGTTCTTGCTGAGATTTGATGCTGACTTGCCAATTATAGCTGTTTCTGAAGTGGCTTACTATTTATAGTAAGTGTTGGTTTCTGAAACTTCCCTAGCTCCGTTCGAGTTGAAATTCGGACAGTGTGCTCCTTGTTGGTGAATTTGCCTGTCTGTGCTGACGCCGAGATCAACTTTCTATTTATAGCCTGCGTCTGGGACACCTTACTAAAAATAGCAAGTTCTCTGATTGCCTTCAAATTTTTCCAGCAGACTTCCCGAAAGATGCTGATCGTAATGGATACTTCAGTTTTAAGCACCCTGTTGTCTGACTCCTCATTTTTAGCCCTTAAGCTCGAAACCCTAATTTTATGCATGTTCCTCAAATGAGCTCCGTTTGACCTTGTTTCAATTGCATGACGATCAGTTTGCCGCTCCAAAGTGCTGAGCAGCCGTCTAAGTGGCACCTGCTAAAAATAGAAAGTGGCCAAAAAAGTGGTCAACCGGCTGCCAGATGATTTTGCATGTCATACTGCTTGAAAAATCTTGAAAAACCCAGAAAAACCCAGAAAAATCCTCAACATGCAAGCACTGGCTAAAAATAGTAAGTTTCTGAAAAGTGATTGGTTCCACTTGCATCTTACACCGTTGCGAAGCTCTTGGAAAACCCAGAAAGAAAATGCCGACATGCGCTGAGAAATCCTGCATGCAAACCCTAATATTTGCCTCCAAAGGCTGAACGCTGACAGTTGTCACCCTGCTTTGCATGTCATATCACTGCAAAGGTCTCGAAAAACCCAGAAAGAATCTCTGGACATGCATTAGAAAATGTAACATATAGGCCCTTCAATCTGCTCTGGAAGCCGGACTGCTAAAAATAGCAAGTCGTTCGTTTTTGCTCAAATTTTGTCAGAAATGAACTTGAAGTGTTCAGAGTGCAATGAAGTTGTCGAAATGTGAAAATCTCGAGAAAATCAACCCTAAACTGACACTTACTAAAAATAGAAAGTTGGCAGAACTCAGCGAAAATTTAGGGGTTACTTGCTGAAAACATTGATAGCACTGCTAGGCCTGAAAAGCTGACCAACCAACTCAACTTGACCCCAAAGACGTGAAACCCTAATATTAGACTTGGCCAAATTTTTTATTTAAGCTCGCAAACGGGAGCGTCCCCGGAAAGCAGATAGCAGAAAAGAAGCAGAACAAGAGAGAAAGAACGAAAACCAAAGCCAAAAGACCAGAATGGAGCAAAAAATTTAGGGGGTCCCCATCTTGAATGGGGCGATGTGTGAAAAGGTCACAACATCTGGCGACTCCACGGGAAAGTGTTGAAAAACACTTTAAGAATTGAACCTTGATTAAATCTTCCTCAAACCATCATACAGAAAAGATACTTACTCAAAAGGGGAGAAGAATCCGATATTGGATCATAAGACTTTCATCCAAGACCCCGTGAGTGTGTGCATTCGTTCCACCTCTAAACCATTTCGACTTCCGGAATCGACCGTCGCAAGTTATATAAATATCTTGGCTTCAAAAGCATCCTGGACATTGCCTCGCTGCCAGTCAGGCGTCCATAGCCCTGACGAGGTTGTCGCTACAATTCTCACGAATATTGCTCCACTGCCGGCCGGGCGTCCATAGCCCCGGTGGAGTTACTCACGTGTTCCCAAAACCAATATTTCATAGTATTTCTTTCATTTTTCATTTTCTCATTTTATTTTTTTTGCTTTTTAGATAATTCTTTTAAGCACACTTCCTTTTTTCTTCTTTTGATTTCTCCGTCTATTCCTCGATTGGCTGGCAGGCAATGAAGCCTCCAATGGGTTCAAGAATTGTAGTGGCGTTGAAGCAAGACGTAAAATTTTCACTTGCCAAGACCTTTCCCAAGAAACCAAAATGACTTAGAGTGGAGATAGGTAAGGTATTTAGGATCTTCAGACTCACGTGTTGAGACACAATAACGGGTTAACCTCCCAAGACGAGTTGAATCCAAACCGGATGATGACAAGAGGAAAACAACCTTAGTCCTTTCAAAATTTATGCAAAATCTAGCGGAAAGAAACCATGTTGTGAGAGTTAAAAGCATCGTTACCCCTTTCGCAATAGGAAACCCTAAAATCCTTGTCCATTCCAAACCAAAACCACCTGAGCGGACAACTCAAGGGAAGGAAACGCCAAACCAAAAACCCAAAGGGCAACAAACCAAAACCAAAACAAAGGAAAACAGGAAAGCAAACGGAAAGCAAACGAACGGGAAAACAAACCTAACCTAATATGTTACAAAGCAGGCTCTCGGAGAGAACCTAGGACTAGAAATAATGTTTGAGGAACTGTCCGTTGATGGGCAACAAGACATCCTCTCCTGTCAATGTACGCAATTTGAATGCATTATCTCCAAGGATTTTAGAAATTTGATATGGGCCCAACCACAATTTATCGAACTTGTCATGATCTCCTTTCTTCTCATGGGCCTTGTCCCAGTATAAAACCAAGTCAGAAATCCTGAATGACTTGATCTTAGCTTGTTTATCGAACCATCTTTTTACTACTGCCTGGTGTTTTGCTAGATTCTCAAGTGCTTCATCTCTTTTCTCTTCCAGGTGCATCAATTGAGACAATCTTGTTTGAACTTGATCCTCTCCTTCGAGATAATCTTGAATAAACCGGAGAGTTGGGATTCTTAGCTGAACTGGAAAAATTGGATCTTGTCCATAGACCAAATGGTAGGGAGATGTCCCTAAGGAACTCTTTGTTCTGATCCTGTCTGCCCATAGGGCAAACCTCAGCTACGTGTGCCAATCTTTTGGATTCTTATCCAACAACTTCTTAATGGAATTCAACAAATTCTTATTTGTGGACTCTGCTAGTCCATTCCCTTGCGGATAGTAGTTGGAAGAAAACTTCAGTGTAATTCCGTATTCAAAGGCCCAATTTGAGAACTTCAGCGATGAGAAAGCTGAACCATTATCGCATACTATGGCGTGAGGGCATCCAAATCTTGTGACAATATTCTCCTCCAAGAATCTGATGACCACATCTGTCGTTCACTGCCTCAAAGCCTGAGCCTTTGTCCATTTGGTGCAGTAATCTGTAGCTGTCAAAATGTATCTGTGTTGGCCCGAAGACGGTGGGTTAATCATGCCAATAAAGTCCAATCCCCATTTCGCAAAGGGCCTGACCTCAATCACTGGTTGCAAAGGCATAGCTGGATGTTTCCCTCTATTTGCTGCTATTTGACAGATGTGACAAGCCTTTACATGCTTGTATGTGTCTTTGAAGAGTGTGGGCCAATAGTATCCAGCCCTTAAAATCTGGTGAGCCGTGGCTAGACTACTCCCATGTCCAGTCCCAAACTTTTCGTGGAAATGCTCTATCAATTGCTTTGCTTCTTGTTTTCCCACACATCTTAAATAGATTCCTTCATAATTTCTCCTATAAAGCACTGATCCCTGGAGCATAAACCTTTGACTTTTCATTCTCAATGCTCTCTGCTGGACTGGATTCAGGTGGCGAGGGCACCTATGATTCAGCAAGTAATAAATGGTGTCGTTGTACCACTCCCCTGGAGATACCTCCTCCAATACATACGTTTGTTGTACCAATTCTGGACCCACCATTGCGATTGTCTGTGCTAAAGCCTGTCCTCGGACTAACTTCATAGGCTGTATTTCTATGTCATATTCCTGCAAAGCGGCGACCCACTTGCCTCTTCTTTCTCCTAATTCATTTTGCATCAACAAAGTTTTCACAGTGGCATCAGGGACTATTGCGTGGACTTTGCTTCTCAAAAGGTAATGTCTAAATTTCTTCACAGCCTTCACCAAAGCATATGCTTGTTTTTCGACACTGGGATATCTTGGCTCGGCCTCTTTTAGTGGAGCACTCATAAAAGCAATTGGGTGCTCGTCCTTTTCTTTTGTTCTTTGTGTCAACACTGTTGCGCAAGTATGCTCTGAGGCGAATGAATACAGATAAAAAGGCTTCGTGTAATCTGGACTAACCAACACTGGAGCGTCCACTATAGCTTGCTTGATTTCATCAAAAGCCTTCCTAGCTTGTGGGGTCCACTCAACCTTCGCATTTTTCTTCAGCATTTCATTTAGCGGCCTTACTATCTCAGCAAATCCAGTTATGAACTTTCTCACAAAATTAATCTTACCAAAGAATGACCTTAATTCTTTTTGACTACCTGGCAAGCCGATCCTGGAGATAGCCTCAATACGTTCTGGGTCAATTGAAATACCCTTCTCTGAGATGACATGACCCAATAGTTTACCTTCTGTTACACCAAATAAACATTTCTTAGCATTCAAGGAGACGCCAAATCTTTTGCATGTCTAAAAAATCTTCCTTAAGTCCTCGATATGGTCTCCTCTTTTCTTTGAGAATATTGTCAAATCATCCATGTATATAATTATGCACTTTCCTACCAAATCTCGAAAGGCGATATCCATAGCTCTCTGGAAAGTGGCTCCTGCATTGATTAAGCCGAGAGGCATTCTCCTATATGCAAATGTCCCCCATTTCGTGGTGAACGCTGTCTTCAATCTGTCTTCTTGTTCAACCATCACTTGATTATATCCTGAATATCCGTCCAGGAAGGACATCATCTGTGAGCCATTCACTATTTGCAACACCTCATCCAATGAAGGAAAAGGATAATTATCTTTTTCAGAGGCTCTGTTCAGATTGCGGAAGTCTACGCATAACCTTATTTCTCCATTCTTCTTTCTAACTGGAACTAGATTGGCGACCCACGTGGAGTGCCTTACTGGAAAGATGATCCTAGCCGAAAGAAGCTTCTTGACCTCTTGATAGATCAATGGCTCTAGCAATGGGTTCACGGGTCTCTGCCTCTTTCTGAATGGCTTGCTGCCTGGTTTCAATGGAATTGTGTGCGTAATCAATGACGTATCATATGTCTTCAAATCTTCATATCCCCAGGCTATTACTCCTGGAAATTCTTTCATCAACTTCAAAATGCCTTCCTTTTCTTGTGGTGTGCAAACTTTCCCAATAAAAACATTCTTTACTTGTCCTTCTGTCCCCAAATTGATAGCTTCACAGTCATTACCTTGGGTGCTTTGGTTTCTACTCAGCTTATCAGGATCAAATAACCTTTCTAATTCCACCATTCCCCTTGGAATGACATTCGTCTTCAAGTTAAGGATACCTTCAGTATCAAACTCCGCTTCTTTAGTTTCTTCCTCATCAATGATTTGTGCTTCGAACACGCCTGAGCACGTGAGAAAATCTAGGATCTGTTTATCATCATCGAACACCTGAAAGTTCTTTATGTTGTCAGGAATGGCTGGTGTTGAAACCAATTCTACTGTAAACTTCTTCAATCCCTGCATAGCCAAAGGTTCTAGAGAACTAGCAGCTTGCGCGAGCGAATTTGCAACTGGATTCTTGGACCTATATACTTGCTTTATATTAAATGCATCGAAGCTTTCTATCAAGTCCCACACTCTATTTCGGTAGCGGCCTAACCTCTTGTCGTGACAAGCATACTGTTTCCTTACCTAGCGGACCACAATATCAGAGTCCCCAAAGGCGTGTACAATCTTGGCTCCCTTCTGGATGGCGAGGAGCAACCCATGAATTAAAGATTCATATTCAGTGACATTATTAGTGCATGCAAATTGAAGCCTATAGGCACCCAAATATGCCTCTCCAGTTGGGCTAATAAGTTCGAACCCCGTTCCATTGCCCTTCTTTGATTTTGATCCATCAAACCTCAAAGTCCATACTTGATTCTCCATGAGGGAGCTGGGGAACTGAACATGTGCATTTCCCTGATTGCATACCTTTGAAACCTTTTCCTCGATCTCTGACTGAGTTTTATCATCCTCTACAAGTTCTTCTATTAAAACATTGCTTCCTTCACTTGTCTTTTGACATTCTTCTTGCACTGAGGCTCGTGGGACGAGCTTTTCGACTTGTTCAAGTGCCACTTTACACATGGCGCATGTGATCTCGGAGTGGAATGCCTCATGTATTCTACACCAATTTGGAAGTAGCAAATTCCTGATGGAGGCTTCCTTACCCAACTCTGTTTCTTGCCTTACACTATTCAAAACGAAATCTCTAAAATTTTCAAATGTCCCTCCGCTTTCACTGTCACTTGCATCACTTTCAATCAAGACTTCAGTGGAAGCATTGACATCTTCTAGGATCTTTGCTTCATTTGGGCTTTGCAACATCAACACTTCTTGCTTGACGGGCCTATATGAGCCTAAATCAGTCTCTACAAACATTATTTCATTATCCTCACCGTACTCAGTGATCATCAACTTAAGCCTCGGTGTACTTTTGATCTTGATTTGATTCGGGACTCCCTTCCATGGAAGCCACATATGGGAAAAATCCATTGCAATATACCCATTCAATTTTCTAGCCCAGTCTCTGCTCAGCAACATGCCGTACCCATCTGGTATATCAACCACTGATATATCAATGCAACTTTGAATTCTAGGATCAGCTGATAACTGCATATGAATATTATTCAACTCTCCGACAACTGCAACCTCTGTTTTGTCTAGTTGGGTTACTTTCTTAGTGGTTTGAAGTGGGACTATACCCAATCTCTGGCACACCTTCAATGGCATGACATTGCTCGAGGCACCGGAGTCAATCAAACAATTGTGCAATAATTTCTCGAAAATTCTAACTGACACGAGGAAAGGGGCTGGTTCATCTTTCCCTTGATAGAATACTACTGGTTTCTTCCTTTCCTCAATAGGAGTGTCTTTCTTTTCAACCTTTCTATTCCATGAGATTTGGCCGTCTTGAGTAACCTTCTAATTTTGCACCTGCTCTTGCTTATGTTCCGTAGGTAGATTGAACCAAACTTTCTTCTTATCTTCATTCCTCGGCTTCTCAGGCTCGCTTGAAAATCCTTGTACCACTCCTACAAATCCTTGAGACTGTTGTGGAGTCTCCCATGTGTTGAAAGGCGCGTGAGGTACCTCTTCTACCATATTTGCACTCTGCACGGGACGGGACTGTGTGTTGACTGTAGGGTTCCTGGGTGCTTCTTGAGACGAGCTCTTCACAATGGGTGTCTCATATAAACTCCCCAGTATTGTATCTCTAACTTCTGAAATCTTCATTAATTCATATAGAGGAAGACTCACTTTTATCTTCTTCACCTCATCCAACACATAGGAACTTAACCTTTTCATATCATCCCTCGGAGTACTGTCCTTTTGTGGACGCTGCATCATGTGAATAGGCTGTTGGACATTTTGTTGTCCGTTTCTATTTTGCATCATATTCTGTTGTCTATATTCTGGAGAATCCCTTGGTAGACTTGGATTGTTGCTTGCATTGGGATTTGGCGGAGTTGCAAAATTATTTGGAGGGATTGAGGATGTCAAGGGTTCTTTCTGATGATAAGTCCTTTGGTACACTTTAGGTGCTGTTCCTCCAGAAGTCTGAAAAGCTTGCACCTCTCTTCTTCCTTCTACCAAAACACTATTGTTGAGAGGTGGGAAAATGTAATTACCCTGATCATGAGGTTCCTCCGAATAGCTATCTTGAGCTTCTGAATATACTTGGGCTTCTGAATAAACTTGAGCTTCTTTAGCTTGATTATCTGGCGTCCCCACGGGACCATTTGCTGAAGCTGGTGGGAATCTATGGTTAATATATGGCGGCCAATAACTTTGGTGCTCAGGTGGGACATTAACCTCTTCTAGAATCAAAGCTTGGTCATACCTTTATACTGGGACAATTTCATATCCTGTAGTCGGAGGATTCTTAGTACCCTCCGTGCTTTTAACTTCTCCTATGAAAATATCAGCAACAACTTGAAATTCATGACATTGTAGTTCTGAATGCTGATTGGTATTGTGTAATCTACACCATCCCGACATAGCAGCTTCGGCCAAGAAAACTCTGTCCGCGGGACGGTTCTCTGGAGGTGGCGGATTATCCAATGGTGACGGAATACCTCCATTATTGGGTCCTGTGTTCCAAGACCTCTTCTGATATCCTTGATTATTGTTACGATACCCATGGCTATTATCGTGGCCATGTCCTTGATGGGCATCTTGATGATGTGGAGGATTATTTTGATATCCTCGATTGGCACCTGGATGTGCCTGATAATTTCTCAGCATAGATTGCATTTGATTGTTCTGATTTTTGAGGTAGGTGACCTCAGATGACATCCTTTTCATTTGTTCAACTAGCTCTTTCATTTCGTCTTTCTCTTCTTGAGTCCTCGTTTGTGGCACCGTATTCTGGAGATAGACGGGCTGTGTTGTCTGAGTTTGGGATAAAGGTACCCTAGGATGGAGAACTAACTGATTAGATGGTGCTTGCATCTGATAAGATGGTTGCAGAATAGGATTCAATGTTGGAGTTTGTGGATTCCAAGTTGACCCAAGAGTTTGCATCTGATTATTTGTAGTTGTCAAGCCTGTGTACAAAGAAGGCCCAGTTATGTTATGCCCCATGTTTTGACTTACCTCCACAGCTTTTGCGTATGCTTGGTTCATGTCCGCTGGAATGGGGTGAGCTTGTCTTATGAACATTGCAGTCAACGGATCCAAGGCTGCATAGTAGTTTTCCCTAGCATCAGGGACTATGTAAGGAGTTCGTAGCCTTGTGAGAGCTTTCTGAAATCTGTTGTTAAAGGCATGAATGGGTTCCCTATCTTGTCTCCTTACTTCAGTGAATTGGCAGAAAAGTTCTACTGGAGTAACGGGGATGCCAAATTTTCCAATGAAAGCTTCCTTCATCTACTCCCATGTTCTTATGGACCCAACTGGAAAATGTATAAACCAAAAGTGTACTTCCTCTCCCAAGGAATACGGGAATAGTTTGCAAGCCACATCCGCGTATGCAATTTGCCTATTTCACAAATTATCCTCGAACATCTTAATGTGATCTTCAGCAGAACGATTTGGATCATTAACTTGATACTTAGTGCAGAAGTGCTCTGGATTCTTTGGCATGTCATGATAGTCTGCAAACTCTAGAGGGGATGGATTAGTAACCAACCAAGTAGCACCATTAGGAGCGGGTTGGCCTCCTGGTTAACCTCCTGGTTGAGCCATTGCTTGATTTGGCTGCCTCCTTTGATATACAATTACTGGGGTCGCTTGTGGTTGTTGAACTGATTGCTGAACAAACACTGGTGTAGAGACTTGGACGGTTTTTGGTTGAGTGAACCTTGAAACACTTGGTGGAGTTTTGAACAAATTTGAAATTTCTATTCCACTTGTTTCTCCTCCACTTGAACAAACTTCTTCACTTGAGGGAAATCCTTCACTTGAACAAACTTCTTCTCCTAAATGAACTTCTTTCTTCTTTCTTGCTCGAGTAGGTAGTTCTAACTCCACAAACTCTTTAGACGAACTAGGTGCGGACCTCAAGATTCTTTTCAACTTGTCTGGGGAGAACGAGCTAATGCGATCTAGGATGTAGCTATTTATCTGTGAGGTGCAGGAGCGGGAGCGAGTGGTTGCCTCTGATTCAACAAATTTCGTTCAATTGCAACTTGAATTTCAATAGCCTTCTCTTCTTCCTCTTCCAACACAAAGCAAGTTCGCATATACTGAGCGTAGCTCTCCTTTGTCCTCCACGCGAGATTGTTCAAACCCGTGAGGATGTCCTCTTGATCGTCGTTGAATCCCAAATTAGGCTGCAACACTGGAAATATCTCTCTATGCGGCAACACCATTTTGACTCATGATAATTTATTTCTCCAATGAATTTCTTTTTGATAAAATCCTTTCTTGCTTAAATGTAGTTGTTAACTACAATAATCCTTGAAATGCCCTCCTTCTAGAGCCAGTTTCTCTGTTGATGTGATTTTTATGACTGCACCAATCAGCAAAACAAAGTTTCCAAATGGATACCCTATTCTCTCTTGAACAAAGTATTCAGCGTGCTAAGATTGTGAGTGAGATCACGCTTTCAACTCCAAGGTTCCTTGAATGCGAATAGACCCAGTTTGGTTGATGTGTATTTGTTGTGTTCTTACGAGGGGACTTACGCAATTGTTCAGAATACGTGCAGTAACAACCAATATGTGCTTTTGAAAGGGATTTTGTGCGAATGATTTGGCTTTAGAGTGCAAGTTTCCTAAAACTAACCAAAAGTGTACAGAATTTGAATGGCTGCAGAGATTTCTAAATTCTAAATTCTAACCTAAATGCAAAGGGTGTTATGCTCGATTTCAATGAACTTCTAACAAACGTTGTCTAGCCTCCAATTGGATAGCCTCGACAAAGTAAGTGCAATCTTCAAAGGGTAAAATGGATGTTCAAATCACGATTCAATAATGCAACCACCATCACAACGATGCATAACTACACATGAATCTTGATTGAAGTTAAGTAAGAAATATTCCAGTTGACCACGTAAGACAAGTCTTACCATCAGTAAGAATGTTAGTGGTATGGATAAAAGAAGCTCACTTACATCAAGCATAAGCAACCATATTTAACTATAAGCATGAAATTAAGTCCTAGTTGAAGTCAAAGGAAAAAGAAACCTCACGAACTACTCACAACAAAGTTTGAATTCACCATCAATGAAATGCTTTATTATGAATAGCCTTTGTGACAATTTCTTACAAAATTCTCAAAGGGAGAATTCCCCTTCTTCTTCAACAATGCAATGAAAACTACTCTAACTCGAAAGTATCTACTCTCTATTCTGCTTCAAAAGTTGCTAACTACTCTCTGATTCTGACTACTAGATTACAAATGAGGGGGACTCCCCCTTATATAGTTGGCCAAGTCCAATGGACGGTCTAGATTGAATTACAATGGAGGGCTCAGATCGAGCCACCTCAGCCCTAGACAAGTTTGCCCTAAAAACTGCCAGAAGGTGGAGGAGTGGTGTCATAAATGCTCCCAAAAATAGCAGATTCCTCCTTGACCACCATGAGCAATTAATTCCCACTACCCTTCTAGAAGATTCTCGTCCATGACTCAGATTCCTTTGCTCTTCTCTCTGACCGCGTACGCTACGAATCGTGCCAGCACCTCGTCAACCTCCTCCTTAGAAATTGATGGAGTAAGATTTAGCTGATATTCTAGGATGGCCACCATCTGCTCATGCTTATCACAGGAATTTCTCCAAGCTTCCATAGAGTCCTGCGTACTCTGAATGATTGCTAAAAATGCCGTCATGTTCTCAAAGTCCAGCTGAGAGAACCTCTTCATCTCGGAGAAGAAAGGTTGCAACCTTGCCTTCAATCCGTTAATTTCAATCTCCTCAGTGGTCATCCCTTTGGCGAACATCGCCTCCAATGTGTTGAGGATACCCTCATGGATATTCCTCATTGCTTTCTTGATCCTAGCGGACTCCATAGCTGCTGTGTCGAAGAAACTCTTCCCTGTGAATACCGCTGAATGCCACCCACAAAAATCATACCTATCACCTGCTTGGATTACTCCTTCATTCACCAAAGTTTACGTGGGCACACACATCAAAATAGCCAAGCGAGGGATAGTTTTGTCTTGAAAAATATGGGTGTCTCCCCAAGCTTGCTCGACATTATCTAGGCGTGAAAGGATATTAGATGCATTCTGAAATGATGAGACAAGATCGACCATGAACTTTTTTGCTTCAGCACATACACCACTTATCCACTTGTCTCCCTCTTGTATAACTCTCTTCATCTCCTCAAGCCCACCGATCGGTTCTTGTGGTAGCTCAGGTGGAAGCTCTACCACTGGGTTCTCCTGAGCAACTGGATGTGCTAGATGTTGCACATATTCGACCAAAGCCTTGTGCTCCTTTTTCAATCTTTTGTACTTTCCTTCCTTCTTCACCAACCTGTCCTTCAATGCCTGGAATGAGCTTTCAGCCTCCTCGACCACTTGCACTCCGGAAGGACGTCCCAATTCAACTGTGGTGATTGTGTAATTTTCTGGCATGGCATCACTTAAACTATAATCTTCTCTTGGAACAACAATGTGAAGGCTGTGTGAACCTGCCTCATTATTTTCCATCCTTGTATACTTCTTGGCTCTCTTCCTCTTCGGCGACTTACTTGTTCTGTTTAGAAGCTCTTCCATTTCGACTGCCAAATCAGCGTCATCATCCTGCTCCCTCCTGATGGCTTGTGAGAGCCAATTGCGCTGAATATCATAAATAATGAGGGGCTGCTCATCAGTTGCCTCCACTTCACGGACTTCCTCCCGAGCAACATTCCGCTGAGGCTCAATTATTTCAACGTTTCGATTGCTCCCTTCACGAGCTTCAACGTCTTCCTCTCCGAAGAAAAAATCAAAGTAGGTATCTGTTTCTGTCTCTTCTCCTTCATCTAGTTTGTTGGCGCCTTCAGGATCATTGACACTATGAGTATCTAATTCTCTGGGCATTAGTTGGTTAACTTACCCAACCTCTGGCTCTTCATTTCTTTGAGCTTTCTGATCTGCAAACAATGAGACTTCACGCACACTGGAAGAATGAGTCACCAACTGAGTAGATGTTGTGTCCTCTGACCCTTGAGGTTCTGGCTGAATGGGTTCCTCTTGCTGTGGTGGCTCCACGACTTGGGCAATCTGTTTCTTTCTCTTCGCCGACACTGGTGGCCTTTTATCACCCATGAGGTCGTATGTGAAAGCAACTGACCTCCTTCTTAATCTGTGAGCACGCTCTTCTACCCAAGCCCTTGTGAAAGTCAAGACAGGAATAGACAAGGTGTCCAAATCAGTGATCTCCGGTTCGGCCCAATCTACTGGTGGCATTGGTGTGTTCTTTATTCCTTCATAATCTGGATGGATCAACCTGGTATCTTCTTCAACTTGATCTGGCACTTGGATCACCTCACATTCTCTAATCATCTTAAGTGGCAACCTTGAAAACGTCCTTTTCCTAATCTCGGCCTCACTTCCAACATTTGCCCAAAAATCTTCTAAGTGAACTTTGTGTCTGTACTCCACACCTTGCACCGTTCCAATCTTTCCCCGAGGATCAAAATCCTGTCGGCTGGTATGAAGAGTCAACTTGTAGAATTTCAGTTCATCTTCAGCCTCCTTGGCTGCCTGTAACGCGGGGCATTCTTCAAGTGAGTTTCCCAACACAATGGGAAAATGCAAGCCTCCCTTCTTCTTTCTCCTTATGATTTTGTCGTAGGCCACCAATTGCCTAGACAACTCAAGCAATATCATCCTGTTAGTTGGATACCTTGGCAATTTGTAGACATATGAATCGTATCCTGGTAGCCTCAAATAGGTAAACTTCGAGAATTGGACGAACCAAAACCCGTATTCTTCTATCAGCATCTGAGCCTCTTCCGATATCCTCTGTTGTAACCTCTGCTGAAGGGTCCTTGTGATATACATAGTGAATGCATCGTTGACTCTCTTGAAGTCACCTGTATGCATGAGGTGCAACTGTCTGCAGGACTCGTGAATCTTGAACTGGTTATAACCGCAGCCGATTGGTTCCTAGTACGCCAGTCCTCTATACTTTGTCATTCGAGCAAGCATGTAAATAACATACGAGCTCTTGTAAAATGTTCTTGTTCTCTTCAAACTTCGGAACTGCTCATCAATATTGTCACTTATCATCTGTGCCCAGTTCACTGCCTCCTTCCCCTCAAGCACCACGCTGATGTAGAAGAACATCCATGGCTCGAACACAAACAACTGTGGGATGCCGTTAACCCTGCTGAGCAACATAATGATATCGCAATACTCTTGCTTCAGCTCTTCTGAGATTATCTGTTTGGGCAGCCTAGCAGCAGGAGGCTTTGGCTTTCTCATCCAAGTGGTGTTTATCCTTTTCATGCACTTGTCGAAGGACGTGGTGTACATCTTGTCAGCCTTTGCCTTGGATTTATATAACATATTGTCAGTAGCCAGAATCCCAAACGCCTCGCCAATTGCATTAGGAGCAAAGTTGGCTAGTATCATACCATCCGGAGACGCAATAGTCCGATCATCCGAGTTGTAAAAGTTGGCACACTCCAAGATTAACTTAGGACAACGAACTACCGGTTGGAATCCAGCTGCTACATACAATCCGCTCTTCACAATATTGCGCGATGCCTCCGTAGGAAGGTTGCGACCTTGCCCATACATTCTGCGCATGAAATCCTCGAGGTTGAAAGGCCCAAGGTTGGTGTCCGTCAAGTTGCCAAACTTTGACACAATCTTTGATTATGGAATGAACGACTTCTTCAGACTTTTGATAATTGCCTGCCTGGAGGCGTTTTCTTTGCCAGCTTCGTTGTTCTTGCCCTTGATTTTAGGAAACCCTAATTTCTCTGTCTTGACCTGCTAAAAATAGCAATTATCTGACTCTTCATCCTCTTCAACTCTGTTTATCTCGAAATTCGTGCCAAGGACTCTTTATCACATGTTTGACTTGTTCTTGCTGAGATTTGATGCTGACTTGCCAATTATAGCTGTTTCTGAAGTGGCTTACTATTTATAGTAAGTGTTGGTTTCTGAAACTTCCCTAGCTCCGTTCGAGTTGAAATTCGGACAGTGTGCTCCTTGTTGGTGAATTTTCCTGTCTGTGCTGACGCCGAGATCAACTTTCTATTTATAGCCTGCGTCTGGGACACCTTACTAAAAATAGCAAGTTCTCTGATTGCCTTCAAATTTTTCCAGCAGACTTCCCGAAAGATGCTGATCGTAATGGATACTTCAGTTTTAAGCACCCTATTGTCTGACTCCTCATTTTTAGCCCTTAAGCTCGAAACCCTAATTTTATGCATGTTCCTCAAATGAGCTCCGTTTGACCTTGTTTCAATTGCATGACGATCAGTTTGCCGCTCCAAAGTGCTGAGCAGCCGTCTAAGTGGCACCTGCTAAAAATAGAAAGTGGCCAAAAAAGTGGTCAACCGGCTGCCAGATGATTTTGCATGTCATACTGCTTGAAAAATCTTGAAAAACCCAGAAAAACCCAGAAAAATCCTCAACATGCAAGCACTGGCTAAAAATAGTAAGTTTCTGAAAAGTGATTGGTTCCACTTGCATCTTACACCGTTGCGAAGCTCTTGGAAAACCCAGAAAGAAAATGCCGACATGCGCTGAGAAATCCTGCATGCAAACCCTAATATTTGCCTCCAAAGGCTGAACGCTGACAGTTGTCACCCTGCTTTGCATGTCATATCACTGCAAAGGTCTCGAAAAACCCAGAAAGAATCTCCGGACATGCATTAGAAAATGTAACATATAGGCCCTTCAATCTGCTCTAGAAGCCGGACTGCTAAAAATAGCAAGTCGTTCGTTTTTGCTCAAATTTTGTCAGAAATGAACTTGAAGTGTTCAGAGTGCAATGAAGTTGTCGAAATGTGAAAATCCCGAGAAAATCAACCCTAAACTGACACTTACTAAAAATAGAAAGTTGGCAGAACTCAGCAAAAATTTAGGGGTTACTTGCTGAAAACATTGATAGCACTGCTAGGCCTGAAAAGCTGACCAACCAACTCAACTTGACCCCAAAGACATGAAACCCTAATATCAGACTTGGCCAAATTTTTGATTTAAGCTCACAAACGGGAGCGTCCCCGGAAAGCAGATAGCAGAAAAGAAGCAGAATGAGAGAGAAAGAACGAAAACCAAAGCCAAAAGACCAGAATGGAGCAAAAAATTTAGGGGGTCCCCATCTTGAATGGGGCGATGTGTGAAAAGGTCACAACACTGCTATTTCAAGTTGTGTTAATGTTTCATAATGTTGTTTGAGATATTCTTCACATATTGTCAGTACATTTGAAGAACAGATAAAGCATACATCTAATTAAGTTGAATGTAACCGATGGTGGGTAGGGTAACTTTTAGCAAGGGGTTCACGTCATTAGCGTCCCAGTCGGGTAATTTTTTTATGCCACGTCCCTTGACAGTCGAGCTGGCATTATGCAACTTTTATATATGTATGTATATATCTATCTCTGCAATATATATATGTATATATGTATCTATCTATATATGTATGTATATATCTATCTTATTGATGTTTCAAGTTATTTATGCTCTTTCATTCCATGGTTATAACACAAGTAGGAGTCATATGCTATCACAGTTGGCTATAAGGGAGAGGGGTTGTCAATTACAATCAGTTAAATTGAAGAACAAACACATAGACAAAAGGGAGAGGAGCTATGTGTGGGCATAGGAGCTGATCGTGGGTATACATTTGGACATATGACATATGGCGGGTATGGTATGTGAAAGCTTGCTTATACACTGTCAATTTAATTGAAGAACAAACAAAGTAATGAAGGAGCATTTTTGCCCTACAAAGAATGTAGTGAAGTGGTATAAAGTTCATGGCATTTGCCATGAAATTTAGATTCTTGGCATTTTCCAATAGTTTATAAGTCATGGTATTTTCCATGGATTTTATAGCAGTTCTAACTGCATGGCAAGAGTGTTTTGATGTGACGTAAATATCGACCCCTCTCCCTTACAGCTAACTTTGATGATGGTTGAGTCCTACTTATGTTAATACCATTTATCAAACAACATAGTAACATAAGTAGGAGTTAGCCATTATGACAGTTGACTGTAAGGGATAGGGGCCGATATTTACAGTCGCTTTAATTGAACAACAAACAAAGCATACATCTAATTAGGTTCAATGTAAATGAGGACATACATACAGTCACTTTGCAGAGATAGATAGATAATTAATTTGAATGTGAATGAACAGGGTATAAATTGAATGTTGATACCTATATTTGGTGATGAACTGTACAGTAATATATAAATTTGAGTATGCAATATATATATATATATATATATATATATAAATATATATGCAGAGATAGATAGATACCTAATTTGAATGTAAATGAACAAGGTATAAATTGAATGTAGATACCTATATTTGTTGATCAATTGTTCAGTAATATATTAATTTCAAATTGCAAAATAGAAATATACATACCTTGTTAATTTACATTCAAATTAGGTTATCTATCTATCTCTCTGCAATATATATATATATATATATATGTTTCCCATAGCCCTATCCATTTTCATGAAACTTACACATTTATCTATATCTGCAATATATATGGCCCTGTTCATTTTAATGAGACTTACGCATATCTCTCTCCCTATATATATATATTTGCAGAGATAGATAGATACCTAATTTGAAATTAATATATTACTGAACAGTTCATCAACAAATATAGGTATGTACATTCAATTTATATCTTGTTCATTTACATTCAAATTAGGTATCTATCTATCTGCAAATATATTATATATATATAGGGGGAGAGAAATGCGTAAGTTTCATTAAAATGAACAGGGATATATATATATATTGCAGATATAGATAAATGTGTAAGTTTCATGAAAATGGATAGGGCTGTGGGAAACATACGTGGATATGTATCATTTTGTGCAGCATATATATGTATGGTAATGTTGTATTCGAAAGGGTTGGAAATATTTCTACCATAACAGAGCTTAAAGGGAGACTGGTCGATGACAGCATAAAGGATGGTTATGGAAATGACTTACCGAAAGAGCTGAAGGAGGAGAGCGCATCGATCTGGAGGAGGTCATCGTCGCTCAGGAGCATGCAACAGAAAGTGAGAAATTTGAAAAATTTGAATAAACTGTAATGTGTAACTTGCATCGCACAAATGAGGATTGCTTGCATAAATAGGTTTGTTGAATTTGAATTGGTAGCAAGTGGATTAATTTGAATTATGGGAGGGAATTTGATCTGCATTCAATGGATTAATGGTAGAAGTGATAGCTTAATGGGTACGTAGGATTTCTGGTTGGTGATTTGAAGTGATATTAAGTTTGTTTTTGAATTGTAACCAATTTTTTTTTTTAAATTATGATTATTGTTTTTTAGTGGATTTGTAAATAATAGAGTGATAATTAAGTGTTATAATGAAATTTTGCAATGCATAGTGAGCCTGAGAGTTCGTGTTTTTCAATTTTGCAGGCAAATTCAAAAAAAGATTGGTTATTATGGACATCCGGGAACCAGTTGATAGTAAAAAGAATATGAGAAATGGGACATGTTGAAATGTATTTTGTTCAAATATATTTGGAATTAAATCACTTGGCAATGTCTTATGTACATGTCAACTCACTTTTAATGCAAGAAGACTTATATTTTGGTTAATAAAATATCCCTTCACAACAACCTTTTATTGGGAAGGTGGCAAATATTATTTATATTGTGGAAATAAGATTATCATTATGCATTCACTTGATATTGTGAAATAGGCAAATAAATGTCCACTTGCATTCACCCACTATTGAGAAGGTGGCAACAAAAAAGTCAACCTATGATAGGACATACTGTGAATTTAATATGAATCTGTCATATCATATTTGAAAGGAAATTTGAAATTTTTATTGGTATAAATATTACCCACTGGTGGGCCCTAGGCTGTCCATAGCTATACCAATGATGGGACCCTGTCCCACGATCGACTCCTCTCCCTTAGTGATATGATGATTTTAGTGCATATGAGGAAATTTTATATTTTATTTTAAATTTTAAAGCGGGAAACAATTTGAAGGCTTATAATTTAAATATGATAAAAAAATATTACTTAATATATAAAAACTCTTAAATAATAAAGATGCTTATATTTTAATAATGTTTTTATATTTTAAATATAATATAAGATATAATGATTGTTGTTATAATTATATTTTATATAGAATGTCTAGTATGGAGAAAGCTAACTCCTAGACGAAATTCACCTATGTATATAACATATAGAATATGTTATATCGTACCCATACCATGGCGAGGCCTGCGGTGGACAAAAGACCAGTGACAAAAAAGTGGTCAGACGGAAAAGTAGCCAACGGAAAGACTTGACGACCTGACGTTAACATCCTGTCACCGGGAAAACGTGTCAGCGCCAGCAAGTTTTCAAAATAATTGTTCGGTGTGGATGGAAAAAAATCCAAAAACGTGGCATTCGAAACCATTGTTTGCAAATATCAAAAAGCCCAGACGAGGTCCCATTTTCTCCATTTTTGGACAGCGACTTTTTGGTGGATAGCAACGAGAAGAGTTACAGGCGTTCAGAGCTCTTAAGGTATGTATATCCGCTCTGTGTATGTGCCATTTTTCCATTCTGCCATGAACACTGAAGAAACGAACGACTATTCGTTGCGAGGTTTTCGTTTTGTGATTTTCTGTTGAGGGTTTTTTAATTTTGATTCCTCCCGTCTGCTGGTTTTGAAAATTTGCGGTTGTCAAATGAAATAGATGACAACCCATCATGGAAATATGAGTGAAATATCTAAATAAGGTTTACAAAGACCACAAACCATTATGAAAATCAAAATAATTGAATATGGTTTACATAAACCACAAACTATTGTGAAAATCACATAAAGTGAAGAACATCGCCATTGTTCACATTCTTATTTTGAATGTTGCATGGTTTTCATTAGGAAAAGGGCTATTTAGTTGAAATGCAGGTCTGATAATGTTTTTTAAATTTTTGTTTTGTTTCCTCCTCGTATGCTGGTTTTTGAATTTTTCCATTACCGAATGAAATAAGCAACAACCCAATGTGGAAATATGAGTGAAATTATTGAATAACATTTATAGAAAGCATAATCTGTGGGTTCTGCAATGAAATGCTATATTTTGAAAATCACATAAAACCCATAATGTCGCCATTGTTCACATTGCTATTCGGAATGGATAAAAAATCGCAAAATGTGGCATTCGAAATCATAATTCGCAAATAGCAAAAAGCCCACACGACATCCCATATTTGCCACCTTTTTATACACTGTCGTTTTGGAAAACACACTGTCTCCTAAAACTCGGACTGTTGTAAAACCCTTTAGAAGTAACAACCCAATTGGTTACTCACCCCTGACCTCAATTTGGTATGTTTTGTGATTGTGTGGAGAACCATTTGTGATTTTGATAGTAGGAATGTAATGAAATTGGAAAACAACAGGTATTATGAAACCTACAAGGCATAGTCTTATAGATTGTTTGTTGTGTTTGAAAACACACTGTCCTATGTTTGCCATAGTTCACATTGTTATTCGAAATGGAGAAAAAAGCGCAAAACATGGCGTTCAAAATAATAATTTGCAAATAGCAAAAATTCCAGATGACATCCCATTGTTTCCACCATTTTATACACTGTCGTTTTGGAAAACATAGTTTTTCGTAAAATTGTGAGTGTTGTAAGGGCCTTTAGAAGTAACAACCCAATTGGTTACTCACCCCTGAACTCAATTCGATATGTTTTGTGATTGTGTGGAGAACCTTTTGTGATTTTGATAGTAGGAATGTAATGAAATTTGAAAACAACAGGTATTAGGAAACTTGCAAGGCACAGTGTTATACATTGTTTGTTGTGTTGGAAAACACACTATCCTATGTCAGTTAACTATTACCTACCTTTCCTAGATGTTTGGTCCTGTCTGTCGGTGCAGTCCAAGTGTCATTTCAGTTTGTTCATTTGATTGGACCAAAACGCCCTGATGGAAAAGAAGGTCGGATGGACAAATTGGACTGATGGAGAGTCTTGATGGTTGAACGTTAACTCTGACCTGTCGTGGCCTGTCCCGTCACCATGAAAATGTGTCAGGACCGGTGGGTTTTCAAAATCATATTTTGGAATGGACAAAGACCCAAAAAAATGTGGCATTTGAAACCATTATTTGCAAATAGCAAAACGAGGTGCCAAGAATGTAATGAAATTGGAAAACAATAGGTATTATGATACTTGCAAGGCACATTGTTGTTATAGATGGTTTGCAGTGTTGGAAAACACACTGTCCCATTTCAGTTAGTTCGTTATGAAGAGTTTTATTTCGTTACTCCAAGAATGTAATGCAGTCCACTTTCAAATTTTGGAACAACTCTTTGGTACAGTCCAAATGTCATTTCGGTTTCTTTATCTGATTGGAACAAATAAAATGCTCACATTATTTGCAGTGTTGGAAAACACACTGTCTCTTCTCACTTGCAGAGGGTTTTAGAATAGTATATGCATTGCTTTTTTCTTAACACCTAGGGTTTTCCAACATGCATTCTTACTAAATAGAAACAATTTCTTCAAGAGATTTTGTAATATAAACAGTCTCAATGTATTCAAAATCCCTTCAAAAATTTATAACGACTTTTAATTTGGGCGAAAATTGCATTTAAATTTTGCATGACTGAAAAAAAAAGTGCACAAAATAATTGCAATTTGGAAAACACAATGTTGGGTTTCAGTTATTTCAGTGTTGTATTTGATGAAATAGCACATCTATCATTTAAGGGGGACTCTATTAACCCTCGACACATAGTGTGATTCATAGTATGCACTTCATTCTGCTTTGCAACAATTCATGTTGGAAAACCCTAGGTGTTAAGAAACAAGCAACCCAAATTGTGTTGTAAAACCCTTTGCAACACTATTGGATAGTACCTGTCACCTCAATTTGGTCGGTTTTCTCATCCAACTTGTCCACGCCCACTCAAACTTTCAACTTTCCCTATCAACGTGCAGACTGGAAACAAATAGTATTTTCAACTTTCTTTATTGAAATAGAAAAGGCCCAATACCTGCAACCATCACCGGGAAAATGTGTCAGCGTTGGTGGGTTTTCAAAATAATTTTTCGGCATGGAGAAAAAGCCAAAAACATGGCATTCGAAACCATTATTTTCAAATATCAAAAATCCTAGACAAGGTCCCATTTTCTCCATTTTTGGACAGTGATGTTTTGGTGGATAGAAATGGGAAGAGTTGCAGGTGTTCAGAGCTCCCTAAGGTATGTATATTCACTCTATGTATGTTCCATTTTTCCATTCTTCCATGAACACTGAAGAAACGAACGACTATTCATTGCTAGAAAACAATATTTTTACCTTTCTTTCTTGAAACAAAAAAGGCTCAATACCACGAAATAAATAGTATTTTCAGCTTTCTTTCTCAAAATAGAAGAGGCCCACATCATTCCCTTCCACTTTTCCTGCACCATACAAAAGAAACTTGTTAACAAAGCTAAGCCGCCTACCTTTTTCGCTCGGCAACAGGCGGGAAAACCCATCGAGCGGCGCTGTTAACTCCTACCTAACCATCGCTGGACGTTTGCTCCAGTCTGTCGCTTTACTCAGTGATCGCCCATCTGGCGGGCCCCACACTACGACATCTCGTCATGTTATGTATGTTTCCATGTATGTTTTTCATGCGTTTTTGTATGTACATAGGTGCTTTTGTCTAGTAGTTAGCTGGCTCCTATGCTCCAATAATGTAATGAAGTTCAATTTCAAATTTTTGAACAACTCTTTGGTACAATCCAAATGTCATTTCACTTTCTTTATCTAATTGGAACAAATAAAATGCTCGCATTATTTACAGTGTTGGAAAATACACTCTCTTCTCACTTGCATAGGGTTTTAGAACATTATATGCATTGCTTATTTCTTAACACCTTATATCGAGACAATGTGTTTTCCAATACTGCAAATAATGTGAGCACTTATTTGGTTGAATCAGACAAGGAAAATGAAAATTCCATTTTGATTCCATGTTACATACATAGGTTTTTTTTGTTTACGAGTTAGCTTTGTCCTGATTGGAACAAATAAATTGTTTGCATTATTTGCACAGTTGGAAAACACACTGTCTCCTCTCAGTTGTAGAGGGTTTTACAACACTATATATGGAGACAGTGTGTTTTCCAAATCTGCAAATAATGTGACCATTTATTTGGTTAAATCATATGAAGTGAAATGTCATTTTTATGTCATGTTACATATATAGTTGCTTTTTTGTCTAAAGTATAAAAGCTAGACAAAATGCACCTAACATTGCCATTTTCCACATTTTTCATTTCTCGAGTTTGGTGGGTAGCAGGGATGCTTCGGCGAGGAAAATGGAGTTGTAGGTGGCTGAACCACTAGAAACCCCTCAAACGCATTGCTCGCTACGGTGCATAGGAATTTTCCGCATTTTGATTTTGCAGTTTGTTGGTTGGGGAGGGACTTGCGATCAAGGATGGAGACAGTGTGTTTTTCAACACTACAAATAATGTGAGCATTTATTTGGTCAAATCATATGATTGCACAGTTGGATAACACATTGTCTCCTCTAAGTTGCAGAGGGTTTTACAACACTATATGGGTTGCTTGTTTCTTAACACCTTATATGGAGACAATGTGTTTTCCAACACTGCAAATAATGCGAGCATTTATTTGGTCGAATCAGATGAGGAAAATGAAATGCCATTTTTATCTCATGTAAACAAAAAGCACCTATGTATGTAACATGAGATAAAAATGGCATTTCATTTTCATCATCTAATTCGACAAAATAAATGCTCGCATTATTTGCAGTGTTGGAAAATACACTGTCTCCATATAAGGTGTTAAGAAACAAGCAACCCATATAGTGTTGTAAAACCCTCTGCAAAAGACAGGCGATAGTGTGTTTTCCAACTGTGCAAATAATGTGAGCAATTCATTTGTTCCAATCAGGAGAAAGCTAACTCATAAACAAAAAGCACCTACTTATGGAACATGAGATCAAAATGGCATTTCAATTTCCATCATCTAATTCGACAAAATAAATGCTCACATTATTTGCAAATAATGTGAACAATTCATTTGTTCCAATCAAGAGAAAGCTAACTTGTAAACAAAAAGCACCTATGTATGTAACATGAGATAAAAATGGCATTTCATTTTCATCATCTCATTCGACAAAATAAATGCTCGCATTATTTGCAATGTTGGAAAACACACTGTCTCCATATAAGGTGTTAAGAAACAAGCAACCCATATAGTGTTGTAAAACCCTCTGCAAAAGACAGGAGATAGTGTGTTTTCCAACTGTGCAAATAATGTGAGCAATTCATTTGTTCCAATCAGGAGAAAGCTAACTCATAAACAAAAAGCACCTACTTATGCAACATGAGATCAAAATGGCATTTCAATTTCCTCATCTAATTCGACCAAATAAATGCTCACATTATCTGCATAGTTGGAAAACACGTTGTCTCCTCTATTGCAGAGGGTTTTACAACACTATATGGGTTGCTTGTTTCTTAACACCTTATATGGAGACAGTGTGTTTTCCAACTGTGCAAATAATGTGAGCATTTATTTGGTCGAATCAGATGAGGAAAATGAAATGCCAATTTGATCTCATGTTACATAAATAGGTGCTTTTTGTTTATGAGTTAGCTTTCTCCTGATTGGAACAAATGAATTTCTCACATTATTTGCACAGTTGGAAAACACATTTTCTCCTCTCAGTTGCAGAGGGTTTTACAAACACTATAAGGTTTGCTTGTTTTTGAACACCTTATATGGAGACAGTGTGTTTTCCAACATTGCAAATAATGTGAGCATTTATTTCGTTAAATTAGGTGAGGAAAATGAAATGCCACTTTGATCTCAAGTTACATACATAGGTTCTTTTTGTTTATGAGTTAGCTTTCTCCTGATTAGAACAAATGAATTGCTCCAACAGAATGAACGTTCATTGCTTCACAGTTCTAGCAGAATGGAAAAATGGCAGATATGATTGCTAATATATATACTAGTGTTAGCAATAGGTTAAATTGGAAATTAAATTCCCAATGTATAGTTTAATATGTTTGTTTATTGTCTGTGCAAGATGGCATTTTGCACTCAGTAGAACATATAAATTGTATATTGGTGAAATTTGGAATTAAAAAAAAAATTTCTAGCACCAAATTTCTTTAATTTGCCAATTTAATCTATCACTAACACTTGTCTTTCTTCCAGGTGGTTGATATAGGTGAGGAAAGAAAATTGAAAAAAACAAGGGCAGGTGGATTGAGAAGGATGCTTCAGGAGACGTGAACCTTCTACAGTAAATACAGGTGATTCTGGCTGCCATAGCTTGAATCGCAAGTGTAGTGGACAATTAAATTTCCAAAATTTATTAAGCATTTAGAAGTTCCGATTTGTTTGAAATTGTGAAATGTTGTGGTTTTCAATCAGTTGTCATTTTCATGTGATTCTTAAGTGTTTTGCACTAATTTGAAATCTTTCACCAAAAGAGTTCATATGTGGACATGTAAGTATGTGAAATTACTTAAAAACAACATTCAAAGTGAAGAACCCAGTTCAAGGGAAATGCATGTACAGATTTTGAGTTTGGACCATATTCGTGGTTACCTGAAATTGTATCAGTATCTAGACAAGGTGTAACAACAATTTCTTCACTTCAACTAGGTTCTTCACTTGAACTGCGTTCTTCACTTTGAAATGTGAGCAACAATAGAGGCTTTTGTGAGTATTTCCTATTTTACGAAATGGTCAAAATAAGTCCTCTTGAGACTCCATCCTATGATCCTGTCCTAATTTAAATGTCCTTTATGTCTCTCGAGTTGAATATTTCTTCATATTTAAAAGTTCTATTTAATGTTAGTTTTCCATCATTTGTCATTTTTTTGTGGTTCTTAAGTGTTTTTGTAATAGTTCTTTTTACAATTTCGCTATTTGTTTAGAATATTTAGTAAGTTATAAATGGTTCATTTTTAACAACATTTGATGGCAATTTTGTAGAATGCTATTTCTATATCCTATTTCTGCTCTTTTTCAGTATGTTTCGATCTGACCACCACATCGCAAAAGATGTGCAGATATAACAAGTCATTACTTGAAATAGTTCTATGCATTGTATTAAATAGAACTCGTAAAGCCGATGGGTAGCAATAACTTGAGTAAAATGGGTATAATGCCATAGACTTAATTGAAAATTTGGTCTACATTACTTGGCACTAAATATTATAGACAAATAGACAAATTGTAAATGAGCTATTAGAATAACAACATACATGGAAATAAAAAGTGATGAAAGTGGTAGACGGGACCAAACGTTTAGGCGATGGTTAGGTAGGAGTTAAAGGCACCATCATGTGGGTTTTCCTGCCTGTTGCCAGGGGAAAAAGGTGAGAAAAAAAATTTTCTTGACAAGTTTCTTTTGTCTAGCGCGGGAAAATTGGAGAATGACATGGGCCTTTTCGGGGAGCTTTTATGTTTCGAGAAAGAAATGTGAAAATACTATTTGTTTACAGTTTGCACATTGAAAGGGAAAGCTGAAGGTCTGAGTACACGTGGATGACTTGGAGGAGAATCCCGACCAAATTGAGGTGACGGGTAGTATCCAATAGTGTTGCAGAGGGTTTTACAACACTATTTGGGTTACTTGTTTCTTAACACCTAGGGTTTTCCAACATGAATTGTTGCATAACAAAATGAAGTACATAATATGAATCACACTATGTGTCAAGGGTTAATAGAGTCCCCCTTAAATGAAAGATGTGTTATTTCATCAAATACAACACCATCTATATGTTTGTATATTTGCATTACAAGACAAAGGTTGGGTATAAGTAAAGGCAGGCTTCAAAACACATTGTGTTTTCCAACATGCACTACACAACGTTTATCACTTTCAACAAGTTTATTCATTATTGCCAATAATGGCAAGAAATTGGTGTTCTTGCTTTTTGTAATGCACACCTAGATATACTGGTTTAAAAACTAGAAATGGATTGGGTATGTTGTGATGTGGAGGTTGAAAAATGCAGTGCGTTATGAAGCATGCAATTTGTTATATACTTCAAACTTAAACACAACAATGGAAGGTGTGATTTGGAATACTTTCATATTGTTTTGTAACATTCTATGTTGCAAAACCGTGGGTGTTAAGAAGCAAGCAACCCACCATGAGATGACCCTTTACATTTAAACAGGGAGATTCAAATAACTAAAATCCAACACTGTGTTTCCCATTTACAATTATTTTTTGCACTTTTCTTTTTCAATAGTGCAAAATTTAAACACAACAATCGAATGTGTGATTTTGAAGAAATTCATACTGTCTTGTAACATTCCATGTTGCAAAACCATGGGTGTTAAGAATCAAGAAACCCACCATGAGACAACCCATTACATTTAAACAAGGACATTGAAATAACTAAAACCCAACATTGGGTTTTCCAAAATACAATTATTTTGTGCACTTTTTTTTTCAATCATGTGAAATTTAAATGCAATTTTTGCCCAAATTAAAAGTCCTTATAAATTTTGAAAGGGCTTTTGAATACATTGAGACTATCTATATTACAAAATCTCTTGAAGACATTGTTTATGTTTAGTAAGTATGCATGTTGGAAAACCCTAGTTGTTAAGAAACAAGCAATGCATATACTGTTCTAAAACCCTCTGCAAGTGAGAAGAGACAGTGTGTTTTCCAACACTACAAATAATGAGAGCATTTTATTTGTTCCACTCAGATAAAGAAACCGAAATGAAATTTGGACTATACCAAAGAGTTGTTCCAAAATTTGAAAGTGGACTTCATTACATTCTTGGCACCTCTTTTTGGTATTTGCAAATAATGGTTTTGAATGCCATGTTGTTCTGGGTTTTTCTCCATTCCAAAATATGGTTTTGAAAACCCGCTAGTGCTAACACATTTTCCCAGCTATGGGATAGGCCACAGAGTTAACATCTGACCGTCAAGTCTTTCCGTCGGTGCTATTTGTTCGTCCGTCCACCTTTTTTGTCGGGGTGTTTTGTTCCAATCAGATGAAGAAAGTGAAATGAGATTTCGATTGTAGAAAAGTGAAATTTGAAAGTGGACTTCATTACATTCTTGGAGCAAACTGAAACAAAACTCTTACATATTGTGCATGGTTTCTGATTTCTCTAAACATTATTTGGTAATTTCACTCATATTTCCATAATGGGTTGTCAATTATTTCATTAGGTAATTGCAAAATTTCATATTTCTCGTTGCTCTCTACCAACCTGCAAAACGTAGCTGTGGAAAATGGCGATGAAAATGGGACCTCGTCTGGGCTTTTTGCTATTTGCAAATAATGGTTTTCAATGACATGTTTTGGGCTTTTTGTCCATGCCAAACAATTATTTTGAAAACAAGATGACTATTATGATGCATGTGACATGTGTTTTTGTAGGGAGAATAGCCTGCTCCCAATTACAAAAGGTGATCTCCTTGCGACATGGCTTACACATGATAGTGTATTTCCCTTCTTCAAGGATAAGACATGTCTGCTTATCATTGCTATTTTATTTGTGGATTGGATTGTGTAAGAATTTTTGCATCAACGTTGCAGATCAAACTCCGTGATCCAACATCACGATGATTGATGTTGTCTTCTTCATCCTGATGTTGGATCACAGAGTGTGATCTGAAACGTTGATACAAAAATTCTTACACAATCAAATCCACAAATCAACTAGCAATAATCAATATGGATTGTGGAAAATTGATATCATTTATGTCTGATTATGTGATCATTTCAAACACATGTTTTTCAGGGATAATAGCTTGATTTCACTATATTTACTAGGGAGATTAGCTTTTTCCTTGCAATTGGACGTCACTATTATCCCTAGAAGAATGCATGTCAGAGGCATCATAACATACAAAAACCCTATGATGAGACAACATAATGTGGAAAATAATTGGCAGTTGGAAAACACTGTGTGTTGTGAGTTCTTTCATTCTGCACATTGAAATCTGAAGGTTTGAGAGAACGGGGTGGAGTTGCAGGTGCGGGATATATAAAAGCATCCAAATTCAACTGAGGGGTCATTAATGAACTAGGATGTTACTTGTGAAGGGTTTGTAAATGGTATTTGGTTTGCAGGTATAATAACACCCAATGTTTTCTAACCTACAATTACACATTGTTGGCCTTGGAATTCTATGAAAACGTCAACCTCTCCTTGCCCGATACAAGTGTTAGATAAAATACATGTCAACATTTCATGACAACTGGGCATCTTTCGAGCTACTTTGCAATATTTGCAAAACAAGCTCTTCTCTCCAACACACATCACCACCTCTTCCACAATCTCATCCACTCAGCTCCATGTTGTTGGAAGGTGTCATCCATGTATGATGGAGAGAAGTGCATGTTTTTGAAATGATAAAGGTATGCTTGAAAGTTTTCTAGTTGTCATGAAATGTTGTCATGCTGGGGGGAGGGGGTGGGGGGAGAACCTTGTGTGTTTTCCATCCTGCAAATTTTTTTATGCATCTTGTGTTCAAAATGTATAATGGTATTGAAATGGAATGTTTGCTGCAAGTAAGGGTTGTTATAAAATATGAAGGTGAACTTCAATACACTATTTTCTTACAGTCTGCATAACAAAAAGTGTTGTCTTTCAAGAAAAATTGAGAAGCCAGGGACAACCCTTTGTGTTTTCCATCCTGCAACTTTCTTTTTTTGTGTGCAACTTTTGCTACAAGCAAGGGTAGTTATAAAATATGAAGGTGAACTTCAATACGTTGTCTTCTTATGGTGTGCATAACACTAACTGTTGTCTTTGAAGAAGATTTGAAAAGTGTCGGACAACCCTGTGTGTTTTCCATCCTACAACTTTTTTGTGCATCTTCTCTTCGAAACGTATTATGATATTCAAATGGAATGTTTGTTGTATGTAATGGGTTGTTATAAAATATGAATGTGAACTTGAATACAGTGTTTTCTTATAGTCTGCATAACATAAAGTGTTGTCTTTGAAGAAAAATAAAGAAGTGAGGGAAAACCCTGTTAACCAAATTGAGGTGGGGGGAGTAACCAATAGGGTTGTTTCTTGTAAAGGGTTTTAGAACAGTTTACGGGTTGCATGGTTTATAACACCCTATGTTTTCCAACCTGAAAATTCAGATAACAATTTGAATGTCTTGAAAATCTTTTCTTATTTACACTGTGAATGTAAAAAAGGCACCTCCAAAATTACAACTATTAGTTATGGTATAAATTGCAATTCAATACCTTCATGTGATTGACAAAAATAAATGGACAAAATAATTGCATGTTGTAAAACACAGTGGATTGCTTGTATAGCGTTTTACAGCAGTGTGGGTTGTGCGTTTCAAATTATTCTTTTGATTGAAAAAAGATATGCTTGATTACTGCAAATGGTGAAATAAATTTTGGAACTTTAACTGTCCATAACACTTGCAACAATTTTACAGTTTACAGGAAACCAAGGATGCATGTTGTAAAAGGGAAATTGCTTCCTACACTGAAGAATTTCATTGACATGAACAACACACCTGAAAGGGTGTGTAGTAGTGCATCTTCTTCGGGGCGGTCACATTCACAAAACGTGTAGGTAAGATCTGGTAATTACAAGATGCAATCAAATGTATAATTTTAATCTCTCATAAGTGGTTATGATGTTGATTGGAAAGTGGGAATGTTTTAATCAGGAGGCAACAACCACGGTATGGAGGAAGTCCCCTCGTTTTAGGAAAATGGTGAACCCTAAGGCAGCGACGTGTTCGGTAATTGATTGTGAACTTCCAATTTCCCTTTCCTTCCTATGCGTTAATCAAAATGCTTTACAATTTCAGTTAGAAAATATCATGTCTGTTACAAATATGTTGATTTTGGCAGTATATCTTTCCTTTCATTTAGGAAAATAATTAGGGAGACCATCACACTCTTGCCATAGTCCACGACCACAAGGAAAAGCATGCAAAGGGAGACCCTAAGGATGGAGAGGGACCCAATGAAGCATGAGGTGATGTGGTGGACGGGAAGGTAGATATAATAACTGAATTATTGCATCATTTGATTGTGTGTATATGTTGTGCATTCAATTTGTTTCAATATCAAATATATTAAGCGATTTTCTTTTCCAAATTTGTTGTGCAGGTTGCTGCTGAATACAAAAGAGAAGTGGTGAATGGTAGATATATATATTATTGTATTGTAGAAGAATGTACGAGAAGGTATTATGATTGGAGAGTCTTCAACATGCATAGGTTTTAGCATCACCACCTTCCTATTCTTGAGCCACCAAAGCGTGGCCGAACTGCATTGGGGGGGAACCAAAACAACCTGATCCTCCCCTTGATAAATTGAAAGAGTGCCTTCTAAAGAAGGTGGAAAATACGGAGTACCAAATGAATCTACGACAACATTTGCACCAGAAGCATGTTATTAGACGTGTCTGTCAAAAGTATGGGAAATAGAGCTTCCTTCAACTTCCCCAACAAGGAAAGGATGAGGTGAAGAAGCAAATGGCATTATATAACAGTTACAAGAGGAAGGAGTAGAGAAGGCCCAAAGAATATTACAATTACAGGAGAGAAAGAGACGGGAAGGAATGGCAATTTCGAACTGAACTGTTAAATCTGAATTTTCCTTGCTTCATATTTTATGTTTTGATGCATACAAGGTTCACTTAACGCTAACTTACATGACATGACAGGGTGATGGTCGAGAAGCGATTTCTTCCCCCTAGCAGAGTAGTGTTGATTCACAAGAGGAAGTTGTGCCCACGAAAGGCAAAGACGATGTTATTCCTCCCAACCCTATGTCTAACATTCAAAAGAAGCATCGTACATGGTTGAAAGTTTCAAGGCACCCTCTGAAGAATAAACGACAACAAACGGTGATCTCAAAATCTTCTATTTAATCTAATGTTTGTTTTGATTATTTGAATGAATTGGTTGCATGCATCTGAGTTTGATGCGATGTTTCAATTCCTCCTATTACACAACAATGATGAACAACGAACTGCTGCCCTCAAGCAGGTTTTTGTTGCATTGGAGGATGAAGCATTTCCCACGGAAGCACAAGATGATGTTGTTCCTCCCAACCCCTTGTCTAACATTGTGAAGAAGAAGAATCATGTATAATTTAAAATTTCCTCACGTCCTCACAAGAAGAAATGAGTACAAATGGTGATTTCAATATCTTCTATTTGATGTTGTTTTGCTTATTTCAATGAATTTGTTGCATGCATCTGATTTTGATGTGATGTTTCAATTCCTGCTATTATGGCAGAACGATGAACAACGAAATCCTACCCTCCAAGAGGATACTCTTGAGTTGGAAGATGAAGTGGAGGCCATGGATGAACAAGATGATATTGTTCCTCTCAACCTGCCATATAAAATTCAGAAGAAGAAGAAGAAAAAGGAGCGTATACAGTATAAAGTTTCCTTCCACCCTCGCAAGAAGAAGCAAGAACAAACGGTGATTTCCAAATATTCTATTTAATGTTTTTTTTTATTATTTCAATGAATTGGTTGCTTGCATTTGAATGTGATGTGACGTTTGAAATCCTGCTATTACAGGGAAACGATGAACAATGGAGTCTTGCCCTCGAAGAGGATACTCCTAATTGGGAAGATGAAGCACACGCCATGGAAGAAAAATATGATGTTCCTCCCAACCCGTCGTATACCATTGAGAAGAATAAGAAGAAGAAGAAGAAGGACCGTATATGGTCTAAAGATTCCTCACGCCCTCACAAGAAGAAACGGGAAGAAACAGTGATTTCATAATCTTCTATTTAATGTTTGTTTTGATTATTTCAATGAATTCATTGCATGCATCTAAATTTGATGTGACGTTTCAATTCTTGCTATTACAGGGCAATGATGAATAGAGTCCTGGCATCCAACACAATACTATTGATTTCGAAGACGAAGCGGAGGACATGGAAGAAGAAGATGATGTTGTTCCTCCCAACCCCCCATCTACTAATGTTGAGAGGAAGAAGGAGCATATACAGTCCAAAGATTCCTCACGCCCTCACAAGAAGAAACGAGAAGAAATGGTGATTTCAAAATCTTCTGTTTAATGTTTGTTTACCATTTCAATGAATTCATTGCACACATCTGAATTTGATGTGACATTTTAATTCCTTCTATTACATGGTATTGATGAAAACAAAATCCTACCATCCAACATGATACTATTGATTTGGAAGAGGAAGCGAATGACATGGAAGAAGAAGATGATGTTGTTCCTCCCAACTCCCTATCTACCAATGTTGAGAGGAAGAAGAAGGAGCGTATACAGTCTAAAGTTTCCTCATGCCCTCACAAGAAGAAATGAGAAGAAATGGTGATTTCCAAATCTTCTATTTAATGTTTGTTTTGATTATTTCAATGAATTTGTTGCATGCATCTGAATTTGATGTGACGTTTCAATTCCTACTATTACAGGGCAACGATGAACAACAGAGTCCTACCCTCCAACCGAGTTCAAAGGAAGACAAAGTGGATGCCATGGAAGAACAAGATGATGTTGTTCCTCCCAACTCGCCATCTAACAATGTTGAGAAGAAGAAGAAGAAGAAGGAGTGTTTACAATCAAAAGTGTCAAGGTGCCTTGACATGGATGAACCAGAAGAAACAATGAATTGCAATTCTTTTATTTAATGTTTGTTTTGATTATTTGAATGAATTGGTTGCATGTAGCTGAATTTGAATTGACCTTTGAATTCTTGCTATTACAGGGCAAGGATGAACACTGGCCTTGACCTAATTGGCCATGTCATTGCAATTGAAATGGGAGATGGTAATACATATGGACATGCTGATGGGGAGAGCACTGGCTTGCAAGTGGGGTAGGGAAATAAAGATGGACATGGGGACGGGGAGAGCACTGGCCTCCAAGTGGGACAGGGTAACAGAGATGGACATCAAGATGGGGAGAACACTGGCTTGCATGTGGAACTGGGTAACAAAGATGGACATGGGGATGGGGAGAGCACTGGCTTGCAAGTGGGAGAGGCTGATAAAGATGGACATGGGGATGAGGAGAGCGTTGGCCTGCAAGGGGGATATGGAAATAAATATGGACATGGGGATGGGGAGAGAACTATCATGCAAGTGGGAGAGGGTAATAAAGATGGACACGAGGACGGGGAGAGCACTACCTTGCAACTGGGAGAGGGTAATAAAGATGGACACGAGGACGGGGAGAGCACTGCCTTACAAGTGGGAGAGGGTAATAAAGATGGACATGGGGATGGGGAGAGCACCGGATTGCAAGTGGGAGATGATAATAAAGATGGACATGGGGACGAGGAGAGCGCTGGCCTGTAAGGGGGAGATGGAAATAAAGATGGACATGGGGAAGGGGAGAGCTGCGGCATGCCATCTATATCGGTATTAGACCCAAAACACTTCCATGCTTCTGTTCTTATTTCTTTATGAATATTTTAATGTGCCTTCAATTATGCTTCACGTCAATGACGTTTCCATTGCAACCAAATTCGATGGATGAACAAATGATAGAGTTCAAGGGCATAACTTTTAAGGTCGATGATCACATCGACCTTTGGAGGCTGCATAAATGGGTTGCAAAAGGCATTGTACATGTCGACAGAAACACTAAGACCCACTACTTTAAGCACCCATAAAATTGTGTGAGAGTCAGCATTGTTGAGGCCATTACTGGTGAACACTACATGCCTTTTCCACGTCTTGGCACAAACACTGTCAGAGAGTGCATGGGTGGCTTCGTCGTATGGAAGCTTGCCAAGATGAAGCATTTTATTCTAGAGGTATGCATAAATGATATGTTGTTGTATATATATCATACTACGTATATTGTTTCCATGCATACGTTAATTCTCATTAATTGTTTGCTATAGGGTGAAGGTGTTAAACCTTGCCAAGGACAAAGCACAGCCTATGAAGAAATTTGTTGTTTCACGTTCATCATCTGTGAGGGTTCGTGGAATTGGAATCACCCCTCCCGAAATACACAAGGACCCTAAGAAACATGCCATATATTACGCAGGCATGAACTCGATTGCAAAGAATAGGTAGCGTAGGAATGGATGAGACAGGCTCCGAAAACTGATTATGCATTGTGGGTTTCTTTATTTGATTATTGAACAATTGTGGTGTAGAGATACACCATTTTCATACGTTTCAACACTATGTTGTTATACATTTGATACAAGAATTTTCATGGGCCTCTCTAATTATTTGATTATTGAACAATTATGCTGAACATATATACTAATTTCATGTCATTAGAACACATAATTTTTATCCATTTCATATCAGACTTTTCATAGCCTTGTAACTGTTTCGTTACGATCAAGAATGTAATGAACTCCACTTTCAATTTTTAGAACAAGTATTTTGTTGACTGTATATGGCATATTTCCTTTTTCCATGTGATTGGAACAAATAAAATGCTAGCAGTGTTTGTAGTCTTGGAAAACATAGTCCCCTGTCAGTTATTTTGTTATGATAAGTATTTCTTTCATTACAACCAATAATGCAATGAAGTCCACTTTGAATTTTTAGAGAAAGTCTTTGCTAGGGTGGAGATGGGAGATTTCCCTTTTCCATGTGATCAAAACAAATAAAATGCTTGCATTCCTTGCAATGTTGGAAAACACACTATCCCTTGTCAGTTATTTGCTTCTCAAAAAGTCTTTATTTCGTACACTCCCAAAAAGAAATGAAGTCCACTTTCAATTTTTAGAACAACTATTAGGTAGAGTGGAAATGGCATATTTCCTTTTTCCATGTGATTGGAACACATAAAATGCTTGCATTGATTGTAGTTTTGTAAAACACACTATCCCCTGTTAGTTATTTCCTTATGATCAGTGATTATTTTTGACGCTCCATAAATGCATTTAAGTCCACTTTCATATTTCATGAAATGTTTTATATTTTATACGCTCCAAAAATATAAGCAAGTCCACTTTCAATTTTGATAACTAGTTGGTTGAGTAA